>CAVNZG010000346.1:10000-79838 GCA_963693315.1 Diogma glabrata
ATAACCTGCTTAAGAGATATTCTCAACCTTATATTCTTTAACATTGACTGAAGCAAGCAAGGGTATCGTTGAAATAAGAGTTTCTCTGAAATTAACTTTTTTCATATTTTATTACTGTAGACCAAAAAACAATAATAAACCCAAATTTTGAGAACCCTGGGATAACCTGCTTAAGAGATATTCTCAACCTTATATTCTTTAACATTGACTGAAGCAAGCAAGGGTATCGTTGAAATAAGAGTTTCTCTGAAATTAACTTTTTTCATATTTTATTACTGTAGACCAAAAAACAATAATAAACCCAAATTTTGAGAACCCTGGGATAACCTGCTTAAGAGATATTCTCAACCTTATATTCTTTAACATTGACTGAAGCAAGCAAGGGTATCGTTGAAATAAGAGTTTCTCTGAAATTAACTTTTTTCATATTTTATTACTGTAGACCAAAAAACAATAATAAACCCAAATTTTGAGAACCCTGGGATAACCTGCTTAAGAGATATTCTCAACCTTATATTCTTTAACATTGACTGAAGCAAGCAGGGTATCGTTGAAATAAGAGTTTCTCTGAAATTAATTTTTTTCATATTTTATTACTGTAGACCAAAAAACAATAATAAACCCAAATTTTGAGAACCCTGGGATAACCTGCTTAAGAGATATTCTCAACCTTATATTCTTTAACATTGACTGAAGCAAGCAAGGGTATCGTTGAAATAAGAGTTTCTTTGAAATTAATTTTTTTCATATTTTATTACTGTAGACCAAAAAACAATAATAAACCCAAATTTTGAGAACCCTGGGATAACCTGCTTAAGAGATATTCTCAACCTTATATTCTTTAACATTGACTGAAGCAAGCAGGGTATCGTTGAAATAAGAGTTTCTCTGAAATTAATTTTTTTCATATTTTATTACTGTAGACCAAAAAACAATAATAAACCCAAATTTTGAATTATTATTCAAGCAAGGGTATCGTTGAAATAAGAGTTTCTTTGAAATTAATTTTTTTCATATTTTATTACTGTAGACCAAAAAACAATAATAAACCCAAATTTTGAGAACCCTGGGATAACCTGCTTAAGAGATATTCTCAACCTTATATTCTTTAACATTGACTGAAGCAAGCAAGGGTATCGTTGAAATTAGAGTTTCTCTGAAATTAACTTTTTTCATATTTTATTACTGTAGACCAAAAAACAATAATAAACCCAAATTTTGAGAACCCTGGGATAACCTGCTTAAGAGATATTCTCAACCTTATATTCTTTAACATTGACTGAAGCAAGCAAGGGTATCGTTGAAATAAGAGTTTCTCTGAAATTAATTTTTTTCATATTTTATTACTGTAGACCAAAAAACAATAATAAACCCAAATTTTGAGAACCCTGGGATAACCTGCTTAAGAGATATTCTCAACCTTATATTCTTTAACATTGACTGAAGCAAGCAAGGGTATCGTTGAAATAAGAGTTTCTCTGAAATTAATTTTTTTCATATTTTATTACTGTAGACCAAAAAACAATAATAAACCCAAATTTTGAGAACCCTGGGATAACCTGCTTAAGAGATATTCTCAACCTTATATTCTTTAACATTGACTGAAGCAAGCAAGGGTATCGTTGAAATAAGAGTTTCTCTGAAATTAATTTTTTTCATATTTTATTACTGTAGACCAAAAAACAAAAATAAACCCAAATTTTGAGAACCCTGGGATAACCAGTTAAATTAATTTCAAAAAACAATAATAAACCCAAATTTTGAGAACCCTGGGATAACCTGCTTAAGAGATATTCTCAACCTTATATTCTTTAACATTGACTGAAGCAAGCAAGGGTATCGTTGAAATAAGAGTTTCTCTGAAATTAACTTTTTTCATATTTTATTACTGTAGACCAAAAAACAATAATAAACCCAAATTTTGAGAACCCTGGGATAACCTGCTTAAGAGATATTCTCAACCTTATATTCTTTAACATTGACTGAAGCAAGCAGGGTATCGTTGAAATAAGAGTTTCTCTGAAATTAATTTTTTTCATATTTTATTACTGTAGACCAAAAAACAATAATAAACCCAAATTTTGAGAACCCTGGGATAACCTGCTTAAGAGATATTCTCAACCTTATATTCTTTAACATTGACTGAAGCAAGCAAGGGTATCGTTGAAATAAGAGTTTCTTTGAAATTAATTTTTTTCATATTTTATTACTGTAGACCAAAAAACAATAATAAACCCAAATTTTGAGAACCCTGGGATAACCTGCTTAAGAGATATTCTCAACCTTATATTCTTTAACATTGACTGAAGCAAGCAGGGTATCGTTGAAATAAGAGTTTCTCTGAAATTAACTTTTTTCATATTTTATTACTGTAGACCAAAAAACAATAATAAACCCAAATTTTGAGAACCCTGGGATAACCTGCTTAAGAGATATTAACATAACCATAAAAAGGTTTAGAAGGAATAGGGTTATGTTATCCCTTCCTTTTATTATTCATATTTTATCAGGGTTTCAGAGAAACTCTTATTTCAACGATACCCTGCTTGCTTCAGTCAATGTTAAAGAATATAAGGTTGAGAATATCTCTTAAGCAGGTTATCCCAGGGTTCTCAAAATTTGGGTTTATAATTGTTTTTTGGTCTACAGTAATAAAATATGAAAGAAATTAATTTCAGAGAAACTCTTATTTCAACGATACCCTTGCTTGCTTCAGTCAATGTTAAAGAATATAAGATTGAGAATATCTCTTAAGCAGGTTATCCCAGGGTTCTCAAAATTTGGGTTTATTATTGTTTTTTGGTCTACAGTAATAAAATATGAAAAAAATTAATTTCAGAGAAACTCTTATTTCAACGATACCCTTGCTTGCTTCAGTCAATGTTAAAGAATATAAGGTTGAGAATATCTCTTAAGCAGGTTATCCCAGGGTTCTCAAAATTTGGGTTTATTATTGTTTTTTGGTCTACAGTAATAAAATATGAAAAAAATTAATTTCAGAGAAACTCTTATTTCAACGATACCCTTGCTTGCTTCAGTCAATGTTAAAGAATATAAGGTTGAGAATATCTCTTAAGCAGGTTATCCCAGGGTTCTCAAAATTTGGGTTTATTATTGTTTTTTGGTCTACAGTAATAAAATATGAAAAAAGTTAATTTCAGAGAAACTCTTATTTCAACGATACCCTTGCTTGCTTCAGTCAATGTTAAAGAATATAAGGTTGAGAATATCTCTTAAGCAGGTTATTTCAACGATACCCTGTTTGCTTAAGTCAATGTTAAAGAATATAAGGTTGAGAATATCTCTTAAGCAGGTTATCCCAGGGTTCTCAAAATTTGGGTTTATTATTGTTTTTTGGTCTACAGTAATAAAATATGAAAAAAATTAATTTCAGAGAAACTCTTATTTCAACGATACCCTGCTTGCTTCAGTCAATGTTAAAGAATATAAGGTTGAGAATATCTCTTAAGCAGGTTCAACCTTATATTCTTTAACATTGACTGAAGCAAGCAAGGGTATCGTTGAAATAAGAGTTTCTCTGAAATTAACTTTTTTCATATTTTATTACTGTAGACCAAAAAACAATAATAAACCCAAATTTTGAGAACCCTGGGATAACCTGCTTAAGAGATATTCTCAACCTTATATTCTTTAACATTGACTGAAGCAAGCAGGGTATCGTTGAAATAAGAGTTTCTCTGAAATTAATTTTTTTCATATTTTATTACTGTAGACCAAAAAACAATAATAAACCCAAATTTTGAGAACCCTGGGATAACCTGCTTAAGAGATATTCTCAACCTTATATTCTTTAACATTGACTGAAGCAAGCAAGGGTATCGTTGAAATAAGAGTTTCTCTGAAATTAATTTTTTTCATATTTTATTACTGTAGACCAAAAAACAATAATAAACCCAAATTTTGAGAACAATGGGATAACCTTGTAATAAAATATGAAAAAAGTTAATTTCAGAGAAACTCTTATTTCAACGATACCCTTGCTTGCTTCAGTCAATGTTAAAGAATATAAGGTTGAGAATATCTCTTAAGCAGGTTATCCCAGGGTTCTCAAAATTTGGGTTTATTATTGTTTTTTGGTCTACAGTAATAAAATATGAAAAAAATTAATTTCAGAGAAACTCTTATTTCAACGATACCCTTGCTTGCTTCAGTCAATGTTAAAGAATATAAGGTTGAGAATATCTCTTAAGCAGGTTATCCCAGGGTTCTCAAAATTTGGGTTTATTATTGATTTTTGGTCTACAGTAATAAAATATGAAAAAAATTAATTTCAGAGAAACTCTTATTTCAACGATACCCTTGCTTGCTTCAGTCAATGTTAAAGAATATAAGGTTGAGAATATCTCTTAAGCAGGTTATCCCAGGGTTCTCAAAATTTGGGTTTATTATTGTTTTTTGGTCTACAGTAATAAAATATGAAAAAAGTTAATTTCAGAGAAACTCTTATTTCAACGATACCCTGCTTGCTTCAGTCAATGTTAAAGAATATAAGGTTGAGAATATCTCTTAAGCAGGTTATCCCAGGGTTCTCAAAATTTGGGTTTATTATTGTTTTTTGGTCTACAGTAATAAAATATGAAAAAAGTTAATTTCAGAGAAACTCTTATTTCAACGATACCCTTGCTTGCTTCAGTCAATGTTAAAGAATATAAGGTTGAACCTGCTTAAGAGATATTCTCAACCTTATATTCTTTAACATTGACTGAAGCAAGCAGGGTATCGTTGAAATAAGAGTTTCTCTGAAATTAATTTTTTTCATATTTTATTACTGTAGACCAAAAAACAATAATAAACCCAAATTTTGAGAACCCTGGGATAACCTGCTTAAGAGATATTCTCAACCTTATATTCTTTAATATTGACTGAAGCAAGCAAGGGTATCGTTGAAATAAGAGTTTCTTTGAAATTAATTTTTTTCATATTTTATTACTGTAGACCAAAAAACAATAATAAACCCAAATTTTGAGAACCCTGGGATAACCTGCTTAAGAGATATTCTCAACCTTATATTCTTTAACATTGACTGAAGCAAGCAAGGGTATCGTTGAAATAAGAGTTTCTCTGAAATTAACTTTTTTCATATTTTATTACTGTAGACCAAAAAACAATAATAAACCCAAATTTTGAGAACCCTGGGATAACCTGCTTAAGAGATATTCTCAACCTTATATTCTTTAACATTGACTGAAGCAAGCAAGGGTATCGTTGAAATAAGAGTTTCTCTGAAATTAACTTTTTTCATATTTTATTACTGTAGACCAAAAAACAGTAATAAACCCAAATTTTGAGAACCCTGGGATAACCTGCTTAAGAGATATTCTCAACCTTATATTCTTTAACATTGACTGAAGCAAGCAAGGGTATCGTTGAAATAAGAGTTTCTCTGAAATCAATTTTTTTCATATTTTATTACTGTAGACCAAAAAACAATAATAAACCCAAATTTTGAGAACCCTGGGATAACCTGCTTAAGAGATATTCTCAACCTTATATTCTTTAACATTGACTGAAGCAAGCAAGGGTATCGTTGAAATAAGAGTTTCTCTGAAATTAATTTTTTTCATATTTTATTACTGTAGACCAAAAAACAATAATAAACCCAAATTTTGAGAACCCTGGGATAACCTGCTTAAGAGATATTCTCAACCTTATATTCTTTAACATTGACTGAAGCAAGCAAGGGTATCGTTGAAATAAGAGTTTCTCTGAAATTAACTTTTTTCATATTTTATTACTGTAGACCAAAAAACAATAATAAACCCAAATTTTGAGAACCCTGGGATAACCTGCTTAAGAGATATTCTCAACCTTATATTCTTTAACATTGACTGAAGCAAGCAAGGGTATCGTTGAAATAAGAGTTTCTCTGAAATTAATTTTTTTCATATTTTATTACTGTAGACCAAAAAACAATAATAAACCCAAATTTTGAGAACCCTGGGATAACCTGCTTAAGAGATATTCTCAACCTTATATTCTTTAACATTGACTGAAGCAAGCAAGGGTATCGTTGAAATAAGAGTTTCTCTGAAATTAACTTTTTTCATATTTTATTACTGTAGACCAAAAAACAATAATAAACCCAAATTTTGAGAACCCTGGGATAACCTGCTTAAGAGATATTCTCAACCTTATATTCTTTAACATTGACTGAAGCAAGCAAGGGTATCGTTGATATAAGAGTTTCTCTGAAATTAACTTTTTTCATATTTTATTACTGTAGACCAAAAAACAATAATAAACCCAAATTTTGAGAACCCTGGGATAACCTGCTTAAGAGATATTCTCAACCTTATATTCTTTAACATTGACTGAAGCAAGCAAGGGTATCGTTGAAATAAGAGTTTCTCTGAAATTAACTTTTTTCATATTTTATTACTGTAGACCAAAAAACAATAATAAACCCAAATTTTGAGAACCCTGGGATAACCTGCTTAAGAGATATTCTCAACCTTATATTCTTTAACATTGACTGAAGCAAGCAGGGTATCGTTGAAATAAGAGTTTCTCTGAAATTAATTTTTTTCATATTTTATTACTGTAGACCAAAAAACAATAATAAACCCAAATTTTGAGAACCCTGGGATAACCTGCTTAAGAGATATTCTCAACCTTATATTCTTTAACATTGACTGAAGCAAGCAAGGGTATCGTTGAAATAAGAGTTTCTTTGAAATTAATTTTTTTCATATTTTATTACTGTAGACCAAAAAACAATAATAAACCCAAATTTTGAGAACCCTGGGATAACCTGCTTAAGAGATATTCTCAACCTTATATTCTTTAACATTGACTGAAGCAAGCAGGGTATCGTTGAAATAAGAGTTTCTCTGAAATTAATTTTTTTCATATTTTATTACTGTAGACCAAAAAACAATAATAAACCCAAATTTTGAATTATTATTCAAGCAAGGGTATCGTTGAAATAAGAGTTTCTTTGAAATTAATTTTTTTCATATTTTATTACTATAGACCAAAAAACAATAATAAACCCAAATTTTGAGAACCCTGGGATAACCTGCTTAAGAGATATTCTCAACCTTATATTCTTTAACATTGACTGAAGCAAGCAAGGGTATCGTTGAAATAAGAGTTTCTCTGAAATTAAATTTTTTCATATTTTATTACTGTAGACCAAAAAACAATAATAAATCCAAATTTTGAGAACCCTGGGATAACCTGCTTAAGAGATATTCTCAACCTTATATTCTTTAACATTGACTGAAGCAAGCAAGGGTATCGTTGAAATAAGAGTTTCTCTGAAATTAATTTTTTTCATATTTTATTACTGTAGACCAAAAAACAAAAATAAACCCAAATTTTGAGAACCCTGGGATAACCAGTTAAATTAATTTCAAAAAACAATAATAAACCCAAATTTTGAGAACCCTGGGATAACCTGCTTAAGAGATATTCTCAACCTTATATTCTTTAACATTGACTGAAGCAAGCAAGGGTATCGTTGAAATAAGAGTTTCTCTGAAATTAACTTTTTTCATATTTTATTACTGTAGACCAAAAAACAATAATAAACCCAAATTTTGAGAACCCTGGGATAACCTGCTTAAGAGATATTCTCAACCTTATATTCTTTAACATTGACTGAAGCAAGCAGGGTATCGTTGAAATAAGAGTTTCTCTGAAATTAATTTTTTTCATATTTTATTACTGTAGACCAAAAAACAATAATAAACCCAAATTTTGAGAACCCTGGGATAACCTGCTTAAGAGATATTCTCAACCTTATATTCTTTAACATTGACTGAAGCAAGCAAGGGTATCGTTGAAATAAGAGTTTCTTTGAAATTAATTTTTTTCATATTTTATTACTGTAGACCAAAAAACAATAATAAACCCAAATTTTGAGAACCCTGGGATAACCTGCTTAAGAGATATTCTCAACCTTATATTCTTTAACATTGACTGAAGCAAGCAGGGTATCGTTGAAATAAGAGTTTCTCTGAAATTAAATTTTTTCATATTTTATTACTGTAGACCAAAAAACAATAATAAACCCAAATTTTGAGAACCCTGGGATAACCTGCTTAAGAGATATTCTCAACCTTATATTCTTTAACATTGACTGAAGCAAGCAAAGGTATCGTTGAAATAAGAGTTTCTCTGAAATTAATTTTTTTCATATTTCAACGATACCCTTGCTTGAATAATAATTCAAAATTTGGGTTTATTATTGTTTTTTGGTCTACAGTAATAAAATATGAAAAAAATTAATTTCAGAGAAACTCTTATTTCAACGATACCCTGCTTGCTTCAGTCAATGTTAAAGAATATAAGGTTGAGAATATCTCTTAAGCAGGTTATCCCAGGGTTCTCAAAATTTGGGTTTATAATTGTTTTTTGGTCTACAGTAATAAAATATGAAAGAAATTAATTTCAGAGAAACTCTTATTTCAACGATACCCTTGCTTGCTTCAGTCAATGTTAAAGAATATAAGATTGAGAATATCTCTTAAGCAGGTTATCCCAGGGTTCAGTTCAGTTCAGGTTCCGGTTCAGTTTTTTGGTCTACAGTAATAAAATATGAAAAAAATTAATTTCAGAGAAACTCTTATTTCAACGATACCCTTGCTTGCTTCAGTCAATATTAAAGAATATAAGGTTGAGAATATCTCTTAAGCAGGTTATCCCAGGGTTCTCAAAATTTGGGTTTATTATTGTTTTTTGGTCTACAGTAATAAAATATGAAAAAAATTAATTTCAGAGAAACTCTTATTTCAACGATACCTTTGCTTGCTTCAGTCAATGTTAAAGAATATAAGGTTGAGAATATCTCTTAAGCAGGTTATCCCAGGGTTCTCAAAATTTGGGTTTATTATTGTTTTTTGGTCTACAGTAATAAAATATGAAAAAAGTTAATTTCAGAGAAACTCTTATTTCAACGATACCCTTGCTTGCTTCAGTCAATGTTAAAGAATATAAGGTTGGGAATATCTCTTAAGCAGGTTATTTCAACGATACCCTGCTTGCTTAAGTCAATGTTAAAGAATATAAGGTTGAGAATATCTCTTAAGCAGGTTATCCCAGGGTTCTCAAAATTTGGGTTTATTATTGTTTTTTGGTCTACAGTAATAAAATATGAAAAAAATTAATTTCAGAGAAACTCTTATTTCAACGATACCCTGCTTGCTTCAGTCAATGTTAAAGAATATAAGGTTGAGAATATCTCTTAAGCAGGTTCAACCTTATATTCTTTAACATTGACTGAAGCAAGCAAGGGTATCGTTGAAATAAGAGTTTCTCTGAAATTAACTTTTTTCATATTTTATTACTGTAGACCAAAAAACAATAATAAACCCAAATTTTGAGAACCCTGGGATAACCTGCTTAAGAGATATTCTCAACCTTATATTCTTTAACATTGACTGAAGCAAGCAGGGTATCGTTGAAATAAGAGTTTCTCTGAAATTAATTTTTTTCATATTTTATTACTGTAGACCAAAAAACAATAATAAACCCAAATTTTGAGAACCCTGGGATAACCTGCTTAAGAGATATTCTCAACCTTATATTCTTTAACATTGACTGAAGCAAGCAAGGGTATCGTTGAAATAAGAGTTTCTCTGAAATTAATTTTTTTCATATTTTATTACTGTAGACCAAAAAACAATAATAAACCCAAATTTTGAGAACAATGGGATAACCTTGTAATAAAATATGAAAAAAGTTAATTTCAGAGAAACTCTTATTTCAACGATACCCTTGCTTGCTTCAGTCAATGTTAAAGAATATAAGGTTGAGAATATCTCTTAAGCAGGTTATCCCAGGGTTCTCAAAATTTGGGTTTATTATTGATTTTTGGTCTACAGTAATAAAATATGAAAAAAATTAATTTCAGAGAAACTCTTATTTCAACGATACCCTTGCTTGCTTCAGTCAATGTTAAAGAATATAAGGTTGAGAATATCTCTTAAGCAGGTTATCCCAGGGTTCTCAAAATTTGGGTTTATTATTGTTTTTTGGTCTACAGTAATAAAATATGAAAAAATTTAATTTCAGAGAAACTCTTATTTCAACGATACCCTTGCTTGCTTCAGTCAATGTTAAAGAATATAAGGTTGAGAATATCTCTTAAGCAGGTTATCCCAGGGTTCTCAAAATTTGGGTTTATTATTGTTTTTTGGTCTACAGTAATAAAATATGAAAAAAATTAATTTCAAAGAAACTCTTATTTCAACGATACCCTTGCTTGAATAATAATTCAAAATTTGGGTTTATTATTGTTTTTTGGTCTACAGTAATAAAATATGAAAAAAATTAATTTCAGAGAAACTCTTATTTCAACGATACCCTGCTTGCTTCAGTCAATGTTAAAGAATATAAGGTTGAGAATATCTCTTAAGCAGGTTATCCCAGGGTTCTCAAAATTTGGGTTTATTATTGTTTTTTGGTCTACAGTAATAAAATATGAAAAAAATTAATTTCAAAGAAACTCTTATTTCAACGATACCCTTGCTTGCTTCAGTCAATGTTAAAGAATATAAGGTTGAGAATATCTCTTAAGCAGGTTATCCCAGGGTTCTCAAAATTTGGGTTTATTATTGTTTTTTGGTCTACAGTAATAAAATATGAAAAAAATTAATTTCAGAGAAACTCTTATTTCAACGATACCCTGCTTGCTTCAGTCAATGTTAAAGAATATAAGGTTGAGAATATCTCTTAAGCAGGTTATCCCAGGGTTCTCAAAATTTGGGTTTATTATTGTTTTTTGGTCTACAGTAATAAAATATGAAAAAAGTTAATTTCAGAGAAACTCTTATTTCAACGATACCCTTGCTTGCTTCAGTCAATGTTAAAGAATATAAGGTTGAGAATATCTCTTAAGCAGGTTATCCCAGGGTTCTCAAAATTTGGGTTTATTATTCTTTTTTGGTCTACAGTAATAAAATATGAAAAAAGTTAATTTCAGAGAAACTCTTATTTCAACGATACCCTTGCTTGCTTCAGTCAATGTTAAAGAATATAAGGTTGAGAATATCTCTTAAGCAGGTTATCCCAGGGTTCTCAAAATTTGGGTTTATTATTGTTTTTTGGTCTACAGTAATAAAATATGAAAAAAGGTTAATTTCAGAGAAACTCTTATTTCAACGATACCCTTGCTTGCTTCAGTCAATGTTAAAGAATATAAGGTTGAGAATATCTCTTAAGCAGGTTATCCCAGGGTTCTCAAAATTTGGGTTTATTATTGTTTTTTGGTCTACAGTAATAAAATATGAAAAAAATTAATTTCAGAGAAACTCTTATTTCAACGATACCCTTGAATATAAGGTTGAGAATATCTCTTAAGCAGGTTATCCCAGGGTTCTCAAAATTTGGGTTTATTATTGTTTTTTGGTCTACAGTAATAAAATATGAAAAAAATTAATTTCAGAGAAACTCTTATTTCAACGATACCCTTGCTTGCTTCAGTCAATGTTAAAGAATATAAGGTTGAGAATATCTCTTAAGCAGGTTATCCCAGGGTTCTCAAAATTTGGGTTTATTATTGTTTTTTGGTCTACAGTAATAAAATATGAAAAAAATTAATTTCAGAGAAACTCTTATTTCAACGATACCCTTGCTTGCTTCAGTCAATGTTAAAGAATATAAGGTTGAGAATATCTCTTAAGCAGGTTATCCCAGGGTTCTCAAAATTTGGGTTTATTATTGTTTTTTGGTCTACAGTAATAAAATATGAAAATAATTAATTTCAGAGAAACTCTTATTTCAACGATACCCTTGCTTGCTTCAGTCAATGTTAAAGAATATAAGGTTGAGAATATCTCTTAAGCAGGCTATCCCAGGGTTCTCAAAATTTGGGTTTATTATTGTTTTTTGGTCAACAGTAATAAAATATGAAAAAAATTAATTTCAAAGAAACTCTTATTTCAACGATACCCTTGCTTGCTTCAGTCAATGTTAAAGAATATAAGGTTGAGAATATCTCTTAAGCAGGTTATCCCAGGGTTCTCAAAATTAGGGTTTATTATTGTTTTTTGGTCTACAGTTATAAAATATGAAAAAAATTAATTTCAGAGAAACTCTTATTTCAACGATACCCTTGCTTGCTTCAGTCAATGTTAAAGAATATAAGGTTGAGAATATCTCTTAAGCAGGTTATCCCAGGGTTCTCAAAATTTGGGTTTATTATTGTTTTTTGGTCTACAGTAATAAAATATGAAAATAATTAATTTCAAAGAAACTCTTATTTCAACGATACCCTTGCTTGCTTCAGTCAATGTTAAAGAATATAAGGTTGAGAATATCTCTTAAGCAGGTTATCCCAGGGTTCTCAAAATTTGGGTTTATTATTGTTTTTTGGTCTACAGTAATAAAATATGAAAAAAATTAATTTCAAAGAAACTCTTATTTCAACGATACCCTTGCTTGCTTCAGTCAATGTTAAAGAATATAAGGTTGAGAATATCTCTTAAGCACGTTATCCCAGGGTTCTCAAAATTTGGGTTTATTATTGTTTTTTGGTCTACAGTAATAAAATATGAAAAAAATTAATTTCAGAGAAACTCTTATTTCAACGATACCCTTGCTTGCTTCAGTCAATGTTAAAGAATATAAGGTTGAGAATATCTCTTAAGCAGGTTATCCCAGGGTTCTCAAAATTTGGGTTTATTATTGTTTTTTGGTCTACAGTAATAAAATATGAAAATAATTAATTTCAGAGAAACTCTTATTTCAACGATACCCTTGCTTGCTTCAGTCAATGTTAAAGAATATAAGGTTGAGAATATCTCTTAAGCAGGTTATCCCAGGGTTCTCAAAATTTGGGTTTATTATTGTTTTTTGGTCTACAGTAATAAAATATGAAAAAAATTAATTTCAGAGAAACTCTTATTTCAACGATACCCTTGCTTGCTTCAGTCAATGTTAAAGAATATAAGGTTGAGAATATCTCTTAAGCAGGTTATCCCAGGGTTCTCAAAATTTGGGTTTATTATTGTTTTTTGGTCTACAGTAATAAAATATGAAAAAAATTAATTTCAGCGAAACTCTTATTTCAACGATACCCTTGCTTGCTTCAGTCAATGTTAAAGAATATAAGGTTGAGAATATTTCTTAAGCAGGTTATCCCAGGGTTCTCAAAATTTGGGTTTATTATTGTTTTTTGGTCCACAGTAATAAAATATGAAAAAAATTAATTTCAAAGAAACTCTTATTTCAACGATACCCTTGCTTGCTTCAGTCAATGTTAAAGAATATAAGGTTGAGAATATCTCTTAAGCAGGTTATCCCAGGGTTCTCAAAATTTGGGTTTATTATTGTTTTTTGGTCTACAGTAATAAAATATGAAAATAATTAATTTCAGAGAAACTCTTATTTCAACGATACCCTTGCTTGCTTCAGTCAATGTTAAAGAATATAAGGTTGAGAATATCTCTTAAGCAGGTTATCCCAGGGTTCTCAAAATTTGGGTTTATTATTGTTTTTTGGTCTACAGTAATAAAATATGAAAAAAATTCATTTCAAAGAAACTCTTATTTCAACGATACCCTTGCTTGCTTCAGTCAATGTTAAAGAATATAAGGTTGAGAATATCTCTTAAGCAGGTTATCCCAGGGTTCTCAAAATTTGGGTTTATTATTGTTTTTCGGTCTACAGTAATAAAATATGAAAAAAATTAATTTCAGAGAAACTCTTATTTCAACGATACCCTTGCTTGCTTCAGTCAATGTTAAAGAATATAAGGTTGAGAATATCTCTTAAGCAGGTTATCCCAGGGTTCTCAAAATTTGGGTTTATTATTGTTTTTTGGTCTACAGTAATAAAATATGAAAAAAATTAATTTCAAAGAAACTCTTATTTCAACGATACCCTTGCTTGCTTCAGTCAATGTTAAAGAATATAAGGTTGAGAATATCTGTTAAGCAGGTTATCCCAGGGTTCTCAAAATTTGGGTTTATTATTGTTTTTTGGTCTACAGTAATAAAATATGAAAAAAATTAATTTCAAAGAAACTCTTATTTCAACGATACCCTTGCTTGCTTCAGTCAATGTTAAAGAATATAAGGTAGAGAATATCTCTTAAGCAGGTTATCCCAGGGTTCTCAAAATTTGGGTTTATTATTGTTTTTTGGTCTACAGTAATAAAATATGAAAAAAATTAATTTCAGAGAAACTCTTATTTCAACGATACAAACTCTTATTTCAACGATACCCTTGCTTGCTTCAGTCAATGTTAAAGAATATAAGGTTGAGAATATCTCTTAAGCAGGTTATCCCAGGGTTGTCAAAATTTGGGTTTATTATTGTTTTTTGGTCTACAGTAATAAAATATGAAAAAAATTAATTTCAAAGAAACTCTTATTTCAACGATACCCTTGCTTGCTTCAGTCAATGTTAAAGAATATAAGGTAGAGAATATCTCTTAAGCAGGTTATCCCAGGGTTCTCAAAATTTGGGTTTATTATTGTTTTTTGGTCTACAGTAATAAAATATGAAAAAAATTAATTTCAAAGAAACTCTTATTTCAACGATACCCTTGCTTGCTTCAGTCAATGTTAAAGAATATAAGGTTGAGAATATCTCTTAAGCAGGTTATCCCAGGGTTCTCAAAATTTGGGTTTATTATTGTTTTTTGGTCTACAGTAATAAAATATGAAAAAAATTAATTTCAGAGAAACTCTTATTTCAACGATACCCTTGCTTGCTTCAGTCAATGTTAAAGAATATAAGGTTGAGAATATCTCTTAAGCAGGTTATCCCAGGGTTCTCAAAATTTGGGTTTATTATTGTTTTTTGGTCTACAGTAATAAAATATGAAAATAATTAATTTCAGAGAAACTCTTATTTCAACGATACCCTTGCTTGCTTCAGTCAATGTTAAAGAATATAAGGTTGAGAATATCTCTTAAGCAGGTTATCCCAGGGTTCTCAAAATTTGGGTTTATTATTGTTTTTTGGTCTACAGTAATAAAATATGAAAAAAATTAATTTCAGAGAAACTCTTATTTCAACGATACCCTTGCTTGCTTCAGTCAATGTTAAAGAATATAAGGTTGAGAATATCTCTTAAGCAGGTTATCCCAGGGTTCTCAAAATTTGGGTTTATTATTGTTTTTTGGTCTACAGTAATAAAATATGAAAAAATTTAATTTCAAAGAAACTCTTATTTCAACGATACCCTTGCTTGCTTCAGTCAATGTTAAAGAATATAAGGTTGAGAATATCTCTTAAGCAGGTTATCCCAGGGTTCTCAAAATTTGGGTTTATTATTGTTTTTTGGTCTACAGTAATAAAATATGAAAAAAATTAATTTCAAAGAAACTCTTATTTCAACGATACCCTTGCTTGCTTCAGTCAATGTTAAAGAATATAAGGTTGAGAATATCTCTTAAGCAGGTTATCCCAGGGTTCTCAAAATTTGGGTTTATTATTGTTTTTTGGTCTACAGTAATAAAATATGAAAAAAATTAATTTCAAAGAAACTCTTATTTCAACGATACCCTTGCTTGCTTCAGTCAATGTTAAAGAATATAAGGTTGAGAATATCTCTTAAGCAGGTTATCCCAGGGTTCTCAAAATTTGGGTTTATTATTGTTTTTTGGTCTACAGTAATAAAATATGAAAAAAATTAATTTCAAAGAAACTCGTATTTCAACGATACCCTTGCTTGCTTCAGTCAATGTTAAAGAATATAAGGTAGAGAATATCTCTTAAGCAGGTTATCCCAGGGTTCTCAAAATTTGGGTTTATTATTGTTTTTTGGTCTACAGTAATAAAATATGAAAAAAATTCATTTCAAAGAAACTCTTATTTCAACGATACCCTTGCTTGCTTCAGTCAATGTTAAAGAATATAAGGTTGAGAATATCTCTTAAGCAGGTTATCCCAGGGTTCTCAAAATTTGGGTTTATTATTGTTTTTTGGTCTCCAGTAATAAAATATGAAAAAAATTAATTTCAGAGAAACTCTTATTTCAACGATACCCTTGCTTGCTTCAGTCAATGTTAAAGAATATAAGGTTGAGAATATCTCTTAAGCAGGTTATCCCAGGGTTCTCAAAATTTGGGTTTATTATTGTTTTTTGGTCTACAGTAATAAAATATGAAAAAAATTAATTTCAAAGAAACTCTTATTTCAACGATACCCTTGCTTGCTTCAGTCAATGTTAAAGAATATAAGGTTGAGAATATCTCTTAAGCAGGTTATCCCAGGGTTCTCAAAATTTGGGTTTATTATTGTTTTTTGGTCTACAGTAATAAAATATGAAAAAAATTAATTTCAAAGAAACTCTTATTTCAACGATACCCTTGCTTGCTTCAGTCAATGTTAAAGAATATAAGGTTGAGAATATCTGTTAAGCAGGTTATCCCAGGGTTCTCAAAATTTGGGTTTATTATTGTTTTTTGGTCTACAGTAATAAAATATGAAAAAAATTAATTTCAAAGAAACTCTTATTTCAACGATACCCTTGCTTGCTTCAGTCAATGTTAAAGAATATAAGGTTGAGAATATCTCTTAAGCAGGTTAGCCCAGGGTTCTCAAAATTTGGGTTTATTATTGTTCTTTTGGTCCACAGTAATAAAATATGAAACAAATTAAGTTCAAAGAAACTCTTATTTCAACGATACCCTTGCTTGCTTCAGTCAATGTTAAAGAATATAAGGTTGAGAATATCTCTTAAGCAGGTTATCCCAGGGTTCTCAAAATTTGGGTTTATTATTGTTTTTTGGTCTACAGTAATAAAATATGAAAAAATTTAATTTCAAAGAAACTCTTATTTCAACGATACCCTTGCTTGCTTCAGTCAGTGTTAAAGAATATAAGGTTGAGAATATCTCTTAAGCAGGTTATCCCAGGGTTCTCAAAATTTGGGTTTATTATTGTTTTTTGGTCTACAGTAATAAAATATGAAAAAAATTAATTTCAAAGAAACTCTTATTTCAACGATACCCTTGCTTGCTTCAGTCAATGTTAAAGAATATAAGGTTGAGAATATCTCTTAAGCAGGTTATCCCAGGGTTCTCAAAATTTGGGTTTATTATTGTTTTTTGGTCTACAGTAATAAAATATGAAAAAAATTAATTTCAGAGAAACTCTTATTTCAACGATACCCTTGCTTGCTTCAGTCAATGTTAAAGAATATAAGGTTGAGAATATCTCTTAAGCAGGTTATCCCAGGGTTCTCAAAATTTGGGTTTATTATTGTTTTTTGGTCTACAGTAATAAAATATGAAAAAAATTCATTTCAAAGAAACTCTTATTTCAACGATACCCTTGCTTGCTTCAGTCAATGTTAAAGAATATAAGGTTGAGAATATCTCTTAAGCAGGTTATCCCAGGGTTCTCAAAATTTGGGTTTATTATTGTTTTTTGGTCTACAGTAATAAAATATGAAAAAAATTAATTTCAGAGAAACTCTTATTTCAACGATACCCTTGCTTGCTTCAGTCAATGTTAAAGAATATAAGGTTGAGAATATCTCTTAAGCAGGTTATCCCAGGGTTCTCAAAATTTGGGTTTATTATTGTTTTAGGTCTACAGTAATAAAATATGAAAATAATTAATTTCAGAGAAACTCTTATTTCAACGATACCCTTGCTTGCTTCAGTCAATGTTAAAGAATATAAGGTTGAGAATATCTCTTAAGCAGGTTATCCCAGGGTTCTCAAAATTTGGGTTTATTATTGTTTTTTGGTCTACAGTAATAAAATATGAAAAAAATTCATTTCAAAGAAACTCTTATTTCAACGATACCCTTGCTTGCTTCAGTCAATGTTAAAGAATATAAGGTTGAGAATATCTCTTAAGCAGGTTATCCCAGGGTTCTCAAAATTTGGGTTTATTATTGTTTTTTGGTCTACAGTAATAAAATATGAAAAAAATTCATTTCAAAGAAACTCTTATTTCAACGATACCCTTGCTTGCTTCAGTCAATGTTAAAGAATATAAGGTTGAGAATATCTCTTAAGCAGGTTATCCCAGGGTTCTCAAAATTTGGGTTTATTATTGTTTTTTGGTCTACAGTAATAAAATATGAAAAAAATTAATTTCAGAGAAACTCTTATTTCAACGATACCCTTGCTTGCTTCAGTCAATGTTAAAGAATATAAGGTTGAGAATATCTCTTAAGCAGGTTATCCCAGGGTTCTCAAAATTTGGGTTTATTATTGTTTTTTGGTCTACAGTAATAAAATATGAAAAAAAATAATTTCAGAGAAACTCTTATTTCAACGATACAAACTCTTATTTCAACGATACCCTTGCTTGCTTCAGTCAATGTTAAAGAATATAAGGTTGAGAATATCTCTTAAGCAGGTTATCCCAGGGTTCTCAAAATTTGGGTTTATTATTGTTTTTTGGTCTACAGTAATAAAATATGAAAAAAATTCATTTCAAAGAAACTCTTATTTCAACGATACCCTTGCTTGCTTCAGTCAATGTTAAAGAATATAAGGTAGAGAATATCTCTTAAGCAGGTTATCCCAGGGTTCTCAAAATTTGGGTTTATTATTGTTTTTTGGTCTACAGTAATAAAATATGAAAATAATTAATTTCAGAGAAACTCTTATTTCAACGATACCCTTGCTTGCTTCAGTCAATGTTAAAGAATATAAGGTTGAGAATATCTCTTAAGCAGGTTATCCCAGGGTTCTCAAAATTTGGGTTTATTATTGTTTTTTGGTCTACAGTAATAAAATATGAAAAAAATTAATTTCAAAGAAACTCTTATTTCAACGATACCCTTGCTTGCTTCAGTCAATGTTAAAGAATATAAGGTTGAGAATATCTCTTAAGCAGGTTATCCCAGGGTTCTCAAAATTTGGGTTTATTATTGTTTTTTGGTCTACAGTAATAAAATATGAAAAAAGTTAATTTCAGAGAAACTCTTATTTCAACGATACCCTTGCTTGCTTCAGTCAATGTTAAAGAATATAAGGTTGAGAATATCTCTTAAGCAGGTTATCCCAGGGTTCTCAAAATTTGGGTTTATTATTGTTTTTTGGTCTACAGTAATAAAATATGAAAAAAATTAATTTCAAAGAAACTCTTATTTCAACGATACCCTTGCTTGCTTCAGTCAATGTTAAAGAATATAAGGTAGAGAATATCTCTTAAGCAGGTTATCCCAGGGTTCTCAAAATTTGGGTTTATTATTGTTTTTTGGTCTACAGTAATAAAATATGAAAAAAATTAATTTCAGAGAAACTCTTATTTCAACGATACCCTTGCTTGCTTCAGTCAATGTTAAAGAATATAAGGTTGAGAATATCTCTTAAGCAGGTTATCCCAGGGTTCTCAAATTTGGGTTTATTATTGTTTTTTGGTCTACAGTAATAAAATATGAAAAAAATTAATTTCAAAGAAACTCTTATTTCAACGATACCCTTGCTTGCTTCAGTCAATGTTAAAGAATATAAGGTTGAGAATATCTCTTAAGCAGGTTATCCCAGGGTTCTCAAAATTTGGGTTTATTATTGTTTTTTGGTCTACAGTAATAAAATATGAAAAAAATTAATTTCAGAGAAACTCTTATTTCAACGATACCCTTGCTTGCTTCAGTCAATGTTAAAGAATATAAGGTTGAGAATATCTCTTAAGCAGGTTATCCCAGGGTTCTCAAAATTTGGGTTTATTATTGTTTTTTGGTCTACAGTAATAAAATATGAAAAAAATTAATTTCAGAGAAACTCTTATTTCAACGATACCCTTGCTTGCTTCAGTCAATGTTAAAGAATATAAGGTTGAGAATATCTCTTAAGCAGGTTATCCCAGGGTTCTCAAAATTTGCGTTTATTATTGTTTTTTGGTCTACAGTAATAAAATATGAAAAAAATTAATTTCAGAGAAACTCTTATTTCAACGATACCCTTGCTTGCTTCAGTCAATGTTAAAGAATATAAGGTTGAGAATATCTCTTAAGCAGGTTATCCCAGGGTTCTCAAAATTTGGGTTTATTATTGTTTTTTGGTCTACAGTAATAAAATATGAAAAAATTTAATTTCAAAGAAACTCTTATTTCAACGATACCCTTGCTTGCTTCAGTCAATGTTAAAGAATATAAGGTTGAGAATATCTCTTAAGCAGGTTATCCCAGGGTTCTCAAAATTTGGGTTTATTATTGTTTTTTGGTCTACAGTAATAAAATATGAAAAAAATTAATTTCAGAGAAACTCTTATTTCAACGATACCCTTGCTTGCTTCAGTCAATGTTAAAGAATATAAGGTTGAGAATATCTCTTAAGCAGGTTATCCCAGGGTTCTCAAAATTTGGGTTTATTATTGTTTTTTGGTCTACAGTAATAAAATATGAAAAAAATTAATTTCAAAGAAACTCTTATTTCAACGATACCCTTGCTTGCTTCAGTCAATGTTAAAGAATATAAGGTTGAGAATATCTCTTAAGCAGGTTATCCCAGGGTTCTCAAAATTTGGGTTTATTATTGTTTTTTATTGTTTTTTGGTCTACAGTAATAAAATATGAAAAAAATTAATTTCAAAGAAACTCTTATTTCAACGATACCCTTGCTTGCTTCAGTTAATGTTAAAGAATATAAGGTTGAGAATATCTCTTAAGCAGGTTATCCCAGGGTTCTCAAAATTTGGGTTTATTATTGTTTTTTGGTCTACAGTAATAAAATATGAAAAAAATTAATTTCAGAGAAACTCTTATTTCAACGATACCCTTGCTTGCTTCAGTCAATGTTAAAGAATATAAGGTTGAGAATATCTCTTAAGCAGGTTATCCCAGGGTTCTCAAAATTTGGGTTTATTATTGTTTTTTGGTCTACAGTAATAAAATATGAAAAAAATTAATTTCAAAGAAACTCTTATTTCAACGATACCCTTGCTTGCTTCAGTCAATGTTAAAGAATATAAGGTTGAGAATATCTCTTAAGCAGGTTATCCCAGGGTTCTCAAAATTTGGGTTTATTATTGTTTTTTGGTCTACAGTAATAAAATATGAAAATAATTAATTTCAGAGAAACTCTTATTTCAACGATACCCTTGCTTGCTTCAGTCAATGTTAAAGAATATAAGGTTGAGAATATCTCTTAAGCAGGTTATCCCAGGGTTCTCAAAATTTGGGTTTATTATTGTTTTTTGGTCTACAGTAATAAAATATGAAAAAAATTAATTTCAAAGAAACTCGTATTTCATCGATACCCTTGCTTGCTTCAGTCAATGTTAAAGAATATAAGATAGAGAATATCTCTTAAGCAGGTTATCCCAGGGTTCTCAAAATTTGGGTTTATTATTGTTTTTTGGTCTACAGTAATAAAATATGAAAAAAATTAATTTCAAAAAAACTCTTATTTCAACGATACCCTTGCTTGCTTCAGTCAATGTTAAAGAATATAAGGTTGAGAATATCTCTTAAGCAGGTTATCCCAGGGTTCTCAAAATTTGGGTTTATTATTGTTTTTTGGTCTACAGTAATAAAATATGAAAAAAATTAATTTCAGAGAAACTCTTATTTCAACGATACCCTTGCTTGCTTCAGTCAATGTTAAAGAATATAAGGTTGAGAATATCTCTTAAGCAGGTTATCCCAGGGTTCTCAAAATTTGGGTTTATTATTGTTTTTTGGTCTACAGTAATAAAATATGAAAATAATTCATTTCAGAGAAACTCTTATTTCAACGATACCCTTGCTTGCTTCAGTCAATGTTAAAGAATATAAGGTTGAGAATATCTCTTAAGCAGGTTATCCCAGGGTTCTCAAAATTTGGGTTTATTATTGTTTTTTGGTCTACAGTAATAAAATATGAAAAAAATTAATTTCAGAGAAACTCTTATTTCAACGATACCCTTGCTTGCTTCAGTCAATGTTAAAGAATATAAGGTTGAGAATATCTCTTAAGCAGGTTATCCCAGGGTTCTCAAAATTTGGGTTTATTATTGTTTTTTGGTCTACAGTAATAAAATATGAAAAAAATTAATTTCAGAGAAACTCTTATTTCAACGATACCCTTGCTTGCTTCAGTCAATGTTAAAGAATATAAGGTTGAGAATATCTCTTAAGCAGGTTATCCCAGGGTTCTCAAAATTTGGGTTTATTATTGTTTTTTGGTCTACAGTAATAAAATATGAAAAAAATTAATTTCAAAGAAACTCTTATTTCAACGATACCCTTGCTTGCTTCAGTCAATGTTAAAGAATATAAGGTAGAGAATATCTCTTAAGCAGGTTATCCCAGGGTTCTCAAAATTTGGGTTTATTATTGTTTTTTGGTCTACAGTAATAAAATATGAAAAAAATTAATTTCAGAGAAACTCTTATTTCAACGATACCCTTGCTTGCTTCAGTCAATGTTAAAGAATATAAGGTTGAGAATATCTCTTAAGCAGGTTATCCCAGGGTTCTCAAAATTTGGGTTTATTATTGTTTTTTGGTCTACAGTAATAAAATATGAAAATAATTAATTTCAGAGAAACTCTTATTTCAACGATACCCTTGCTTACTTCAGTCAATGTTAAAGAATATAAGGTTGAGAATATCTCTTAAGCAGGTTATCCCAGGGTTCTCAAAATTTGGGTTTATTATTGTTTTTTGGTCTACAGTAATAAAATATGAAAAAAATTAATTTCACTTAAACTCTTATTTCAACGATACCCTTGCTTGCTTCAGTCAATGTTAAAGAATATAAGGTTGAGAATATCTCTTAAGCAGGTTATCCCAGGGTTCTCAAAATTTGGGTTTATTATTGTTTTTTGGTCTACAGTAATAAAATATGAAAAAATTTAATTTCAAAGAAACTCTTATTTCAACGATACCCTTGCTTGCTTCAGTCAATGTTAAAGAATATAAGGTTGAGAATATCTCTTAAGCAGGTTATCCCAGGGTTCTCAAAATTTGGGTTTATTATTGTTTTTTGGTCTACAGTAATAAAATATGAAAAAAATTAATTTCAGAGAAACTCTTATTTCTACGATACCCTTGCTTGCTTCAGTCAATGTTAAAGAATATAAGGTTGAGAATATCTCTTAAGCAGGTTATCCCAGGGTTCTCAAAATTTGGGTTTATTATTGTTTTTTGGTCTACAGTAATAAAATATGAAAATAATTAATTTCAGAGAAACTCTTATTTCAACGATACCCTTGCTTGCTTCAGTCAATGTTAAAGAATATAAGGTTGAGAATATCTCTTAAGCAGGTTATCCCAGGGTTCTCAAAATTTGGGTTTATTATTGTTTTTTGGTCTACAGTAATAAAATATGAAAAAATTTAATTTCAAAGAAACTCTTATTTCAACGATACCCTTGCTTGCTTCAGTCAATGTTAAAGAATATAAGGTTGAGAATATCTCTTAAGCAGGTTATCCCAGGGTTCTCAAAATTTGGGTTTATTATTGTTTTTTGGTCTACAGTAATAAAATATGAAAAAAATTAATTTCAGAGAAACTCTTATTTCTACGATACCCTTGCTTGCTTCAGTCAATGTTAAAGAATATAAGGTTGAGAATATCTCTTAAGCAGGTTATCCCAGGGTTCTCAAAATTTGGGTTTATTATTGTTTTTTGGTCTACAGTAATAAAATATGAAAATAAATAATTTCAGAGAAACTCTTATTTCAACGATACCCTTGCTTGCTTCAGTCAATGTTAAAGAATATAAGGTTGAGAATATCTCTTAAGCAGGTTATCCCAGGGTTCTCAAAATTTGGGTTTATTATTGTTTTTTGGTCTACAGTAATAAAATATGAAAATAATTCATTTCAGAGAAACTCTTATTTCAACGATACTCTTGCTTGCTTCAGTCAATGTTAAAGAATATAAGGTTGAGAATATCTCTTAAGCAGGTTATCCCAGGGTTCTCAAAATTTGGGTTTATTATTGTTTTTTGGTCTACAGTAATAAAATATGAAAAAAATTAATTTCAGAGAAACTCTTATTTCAACGATACCCTTGCTTGCTTCAGTCAATGTTAAAGAATATAAGGTTGAGAATATCTCTTAAGCCGGATATCCCAGGGTTCTCAAAATTTGGGTTTATTATTGTTTTTTGGTCTACAGTAATAAAATATGAAAAAAATTAATTTCAGAGAAACTCTTATTTCAACGATACCCTTGCTTGCTTCAGTCAATGTTAAAGAATATAAGGTTGAGAATATCTCTTAAGCAGGTTATCCCAGGGTTCTCAAAATTTGGGTTTATTATTGTTTTTTGGTCTACAGTAATAAAATATGAAAAAAATTAATTTCAGAGAAACTCTTATTTCAACGATACCCTTGCTTGCTTCAGTCAATGTTAAAGAATATAAGGTTGAGAATATCTCTTAAGCAGGTTATCCCAGGGTTCTCAAAATTTGGGTTTATTATTGTTTTTTGGTCTACAGTAATAAAATATGAAAATAATTAATTTCAGAGAAACTCTTATTTCAACGATACCCTTGCTTGCTTCAGTCAATGTTAAAGAATATAAGGTTGAGAATATCTCTTAAGCAGGTTATCCCAGGGTTCTCAAAATTTGGGTTTATTATTGTTTTTTGGTCTACAGTAATAAAATATGAAAAAAATTAATTTCAGAGAAACTCTTATTTCAACGATACCCTTGCTTGCTTCAGTCAATGTTAAAGAATATAAGGTTGAGAATATCTCTTAAGCAGGTTATCCCAGGGTTCTCAAAATTTGGGTTTATTATTGTTTTTTGGTCTACAGTAATAAAATATGAAAAAATTTAATTTCAAAGAAACTCTTATTTCAACGATACCCTTGCTTGCTTCAGTCAATGTTAAAGAATATAAGGTTGAGAATATCTCTTAAGCAGGTTATCCTAGGGTTCTCAAAATTTGGGTTTATTATTGTTTTTATTGTTTTTTGGTCTACAGTAATAAAATATGAAAAAAATTAATTTCAAAGAAACTCTTATTTCAACGATACCCTTGCTTGCTTCAGTTAATGTTAAAGAATATAAGGTTGAGAATATCTCTTAAGCAGGTTATCCCAGGGTTCTCAAAATTTGTGTTTATTATTGTTTTTTGGTCTACAGTAATAAAATATGAAAAAAATTAATTTCAGAGAAACTCTTATTTCAACGATACCCTTGCTTGCTTCAGTCAATGTTAAAGAATATAAGGTTGAGAATATCTCTTAAGCAGGTTATCCCAGGGTTCTCAAAATTTGGGTTTATTATTGTTTTTTGGTCTACAGTAATAAAATATGAAAAAAATTAATTTCAAAGAAACTCTTATTTCAACGATACCCTTGCTTGCTTCAGTCAATGTTAAAGAATATAAGGTTGAGAATATCTCTTAAGCAGGTTATCCCAGGGTTCTCAAAATTTGGGTTTATTATTGTTTTTTGGTCTACAGTAATAAAATATGAAAATAATTAATTTCAGAGAAACTCTTATTTCAACGATACCCTTGCTTGCTTCAGTCAATGTTAAAGAATATAAGGTTGAGAATATCTCTTAAGCAGGTTATCCCAGGGTTCTCAAAATTTGGGTTTATTATTGTTTTTTGGTCTACAGTAATAAAATATGAAAAAAATTAATTTCAAAGAAACTCGTATTTCAACGATACCCTTGCTTGCTTCAGTCAATGTTAAAGAATATAAGGTAGAGAATATCTCTTAAGCAGGTTATCCCAGGGTTCTCAAAATTTGGGTTTATTATTGTTTTTTGGTCTACAGTAATAAAATATGAAAAAAATTAATTTCAAAAAAACTCTTATTTCAACGATACCCTTGCTTGCTTCAGTCAATGTTAAAGAATATAAGGTAGAGAATATCTCTTAAGCAGGTTATCCCAGGGTTCTCAAAATTTGGGTTTATTATTGTTTTTTGGTCTACAGTAATAAAATATGAAAAAAATTAATTTCAAAAAAACTCTTATTTCAACGATACCCTTGCTTGCTTCAGTCAATGTTAAAGAATATAAGGTTGAGAATATCTCTTAAGCAGGTTATCCCAGGGTTCTCAAAATTTGGGTTTATTATTGTTTTTTGGTCTACAATAATAAAATATGAAAAAAATTAATTTCAAAGAAACTCTTATTTCAACGATACCCTTGCTTGCATCAGTCAATGTTAAAGAATATAAGGTTGAGAATATCTCTTAAGCAGGTTATCCCAGGGTTCTCAAAATTTGGGTTTATTATTGTTTTTTGGTCTACAGTAATAAAATATGAAAAAAAATTAATTTCAGAGAAACTCTTATTTCAACGATACCCTTGCTTGCTTCAGTCAATGTTAAAGAATATAAGGTTGAGAATATCTCTTAAGCAGGTTATCTCAGGGTTCTCAAAATTTGGGTTTATTATTGTTTTTTGGTCTACAGTAATAAAATATGAAAAAAATAATTTCAAAGAAACTCTTATTTCAACGATACCCTTGCTTGCTTCAGTCAATGTTAAAGAATATAAGGTTGAGAATATCTCTTAAGCAGGTTATCCCAGGGTTCTCAAAATTTGGGTTTATTATTGTTTTTTGGTCTACAGTAATAAAATATGAAAAAATTTAATTTCAAAGAAACTCTTATTTCAACGATACCCTTGCTTGCTTCAGTCAATGTTAAAGAATATAAGGTTGAGAATATCTCTTAAGCAGGTTATCCCAGGGTTCTCAAAATTTGGGTTTATTATTGTTTTTTGGTCTTCAGTAATAAAATATGAAAAAAAATAATTTCAAAGAAACTCTTATTTCAACGATACCCTTGCTTGCTTCAGTCAATGTTAAAGAATATAAGGTTGAGAATATCTCGTAAGCAGGTTATCCCAGGGTTCTCAAAATTTGGGTTTATTATTGTTTTTTGGTCTACAGTAATAAAATATGAAAAAAATTAATTCCAGCGAAACTCTTATTCCAACGATACCCTTGCTTGCTTCAGTCAATGTTAAAGAATATAAGGTTGAGAATATCTCTTAAGCAGGTTATCCCAGGGTTCTCAAAATTTGGGTTTATTATTGTTTTTTGGTCTACAGTAATAAAATATGAAAAAAATTAATTTCAGAGAAACTCTTATTTCAACGATACCCTTGCTTGCTTCAGTCAATGTTAAAGAATATAAGGTTGAGAATATCTCTTAAGCAGGTTATCCCAGGGTTCTCAAAATTTGGGTTTATTATTGTTTTTTGGTCTACAGTAATAAAATATGAAAATAATTCATTTCAGAGAAACTCTTATTTCAACGATACCCTTGCTTGCTTCAGTCAATGTTAAAGAATATAAGGTTGAGAATATCTCTTAAGCAGGTTATCCCAGGGTTCTCAAAATTTGGGTTTATTATTGTTTTTTGGTCTACAGTAATAAAATATGAAAAAAATTAATTTCAGAGAAACTCTTATTTCAACGATACCCTTGCTTGCTTCAGTCAATGTTAAAGAATATAAGGTTGAGAATATCTCTTAAGCAGGTTATCCCAGGGTTCTCAAAATTTGGGTTTGTTATTGTTTTTTGGTCTATAGTAATAAAATATGAAAAAAATTAATTTCAGAGAAACTCTTATTTCAACGATACCCTTGCTTGCTTCAGTCAATGTTAAAGAATATAAGGTTGAGAATATCTCTTAAGCAGGTTATCCCAGGGTTCTCAAAATTTGGGTTTATTATTGTTTTTTGGTCTACAGTAATAAAAAATGAAAAAAATTAATTTCAGAGAAACTCTTATTTCAATGATAGAAACTCTTATTTCAACGATACCCTTGCTTGCTTCAGTCAATGTTAAAGAATATAAGGTTGAGAATATCTCTTAAGCAGGTTATCCCAGGGTTGTCAAAATTTGGGTTTATTATTGTTTTTTGGTCTACAGTAATAAAATATGAAAAAAATTAATTTCAAAGAAACTCTTATTTCAACGATACCCTTGCTTGCTTCAGTCAATGTTAAAGAATATAAGGTAGAGAATATCTCTTAAGCAGGTTATCCCAGGGTTCTCAAAATTTGGGTTTATTATTGTTTTTTGGTCTACAGTAATAAAATATGAAAAAAATTCATTTCAGAGAAACTCTTATTTCAACGATACCCTTGCTTGCTTCAGTCAATGTTAAAGAATATAAGGTTGAGAATATCTCTTGACTGAAGCAAGCAAGGATATCGTTGAAATAAGAGTTTCTTTGAAATTAAATTTTTTCATATTTTATTACTGTAGACCAAAAACTGTAGACCAATTTCAGAAAAGCTCTTATTTCAACGATACCCTTGCTTGCTTCAGTCAATGTTAAAGAATATAAGGTTGAGAATATCTCTTAAGCAGGTTATCCCAGGGTTCTCAAAATTTGGGTTTATTATTGTTTTTTGGTCTACAGTAATAAAATATGAAAAAAATTAATTTCAGAGAAACTCTTATTTCAACGATACCCTTGCTTGCTTCAGTCAATGTTAAAGAATATAAGGTTGAGAATATCTCTTAAGCAGGTTATCCCAGGGTTCTCAAAATTTGGGTTTATTATTGTTTTTTGGTCTACAGTAATAAAATATGAAAAAAATTAATTTCAAAGAAACTCTTATTTCAACGATACCCTTGCTTGCTTCAGTCAATGTTAAAGAATATAAGGTAGAGAATATCTCTTAAGCAGGTTATCCCAGGGTTCTCAAAATTTGGGTTTATTATTGTTTTTTGGTCTACAGTAATAAAATATGAAAAAAATTAATTTCAGAGAAACTCTTATTTCAACGATACCCTTGCTTGCTTCAGTCAATGTTAAAGAATATAAGGTTGAGAATATCTCTTAAGCAGGTTATCCCAGGGTTCTCAAAATTTGGGTTTATTATTGTTTTTTGGTCTACAGTAATAAAATATGAAAAAAATTAATTTCAAAGAAACTCTTATTTCAACGATACCCTTGCTTGCTTCAGTCAATGTTAAAGAATATAAGGTAGAGAATATCTCTTAAGCAGGTTATCCCAGGGTTCTCAAAATTTGGGTTTATTATTGTTTTTTGGTCTACAGTAATAAAAAATGAAAAAAATTAATTTCAGAGAAACTCTTATTTCAACGATACCCTTGCTTGCTTCAGTCAATGTTAAAGAATATAAGGTTGAGAATATCTCTTAAGCAGGTTATCCCAGGGTTCTCAAAATTTGGGTTTATTATTGTTTTTTGGTCTACAGTAATAAAATATGAAAAAAATTACTTTCAAAGAAACTCTTATTTCAACGATACCCTTGCTTGCTTCAGTCAATGTTAAAGAATATAAGGTTGAGAATATCTCTTAAGCAGGTTATCCCAGGGTTCTCAAAATTTGGGTTTATTATTGTTTTTTGGTCTACAGTAATAAAAAATGAAAAAAATTAATTTCAGAGAAACTCTTATTTCAACGATACCCTTGCTTGCTTCAGTCAATGTTAAAGAATATAAGGTTGAGAATATCTCTTAAGCAGGTTATCCCAGGGTTCTCAAAATTTGGGTTTATTATTGTTTTTTGGTCTACAGTAATAAAATATGAAAATAATTAATTTCAGAGAAACTCTTATTTCAACGATACCCTTGCTTACTTCAGTCAATGTTAAAGAATATAAGGTTGAGAATATCTCTTAAGCAGGTTATCCCAGGGTTCTCAAAATTTGGGTTTATTATTGTTTTTTGGTCTACAGTAATAAAATATGAAAAAAATTAATTTCAGAGAAACTCTTATTTCAACGATACCCTTGCTTGCTTCAGTCAATGTTAAAGAATATAAGGTTGAGAATATCTCTTAAGCAGGTTATCCCAGGGTTCTCAAAATTTGGGTTTATTATTGTTTTTTGGTCTACAGTAATAAAATATGAAAAAATTTAATTTCAAAGAAACTCTTATTTCAACGATACCCTTGCTTGCTTCAGTCAATGTTAAAGAATATAAGGTTGAGAATATCTCTTAAGAAGGTTATCCCAGGGTTCTCAAAATTTGGGTTTATTATTGTTTTTTGGTCTACAGTAATAAAATATGAAATAAATTAATTTCAGAGAAACTCTTATTTCTACGATACCCTTGCTTGCTTCAGTCAATGTTAAAGAATATAAGGTTGAGAATATCTCTTAAGCAGGTTATCCCAGGGTTCTCAAAATTTGGGTTTATTATTGTTTTTTGGTCTACAGTAATAAAATATGAAAATAATTAATTTCAGAGAAACTCTTATTTCAACGATACCCTTGCTTGCTTCAGTCAATGTTAAAGAATATAAGGTTGAGAATATCTCTTAAGCAGGTTATCCCAGGGTTCTCAAAATTTGGGTTTATTATTGTTTTTTGGTCTACAGTAATAAAATATGAAAAAAATTAATTTCAAAGAAACTCGTATTTCAACGATACCCTTGCTTGCTTCAGTCAATGTTAAAGAATATAAGGTAGAGAATATCTCTTAAGCAGGTTATCCCAGGGTTCTCAAAATTTGGGTTTATTATTGTTTTTTGGTCTACAGTAATAAAATATGAAAAAAATTAATTTCAAAAAAACTCTTATTTCAACGATACCCTTGCTTGCTTCAGTCAATGTTAAAGAATATAAGGTAGAGAATATCTCTTAAGCAGGTTATCCCAGGGTTCTCAAAATTTGGGTTTATTATTGTTTTTTGGTCTACAGTAATAAAATATGAAAAAAATTAATTTCAAAAAAACTCTTATTTCAACGATACCCTTGCTTGCTTCAGTCAATGTTAAAGAATATAAGGTTGAGAATATCTCTTAAGCAGGTTATCCCAGGGTTCTCAAAATTTGGGTTTATTATTGTTTTTTGGTCTACAATAATAAAATATGAAAAAAATTAATTTCAAAGAAACTCTTATTTCAACGATACCCTTGCTTGCATCAGTCAATGTTAAAGAATATAAGGTTGAGAATATCTCTTAAGCAGGTTATCCCAGGGTTCTCAAAATTTGGGTTTATTATTGTTTTTTGGTCTACAGTAATAAAATATGAAAAAAAATTAATTTCAGAGAAACTCTTATTTCAACGATACCCTTGCTTGCTTCAGTCAATGTTAAAGAATATAAGGTTGAGAATATCTCTTAAGCAGGTTATCCCAGGGTTCTCAAAATTTGGGTTTATTATTGTTTTTTGGTCTACAGTAATAAAATATGAAAAAAATAATTTCAAAGAAACTCTTATTTCAACGATACCCTTGCTTGCTTCAGTCAATGTTAAAGAATATAAGGTTGAGAATATCTCTTAAGCAGGTTATCCCAGGGTTCTCAAAATTTGGGTTTATTATTGTTTTTTGGTCTACAGTAATAAAATATGAAAAAATTTAATTTCAAAGAAACTCTTATTTCAACGATACCCTTGCTTGCTTCAGTCAATGTTAAAGAATATAAGGTTGAGAATATCTCTTAAGCAGGTTATCCCAGGGTTCTCAAAATTTGGGTTTATTATTGTTTTTTGGTCTTCAGTAATAAAATATGAAAAAAAATAATTTCAAAGAAACTCTTATTTCAACGATACCCTTGCTTGCTTCAGTCAATGTTAAAGAATATAAGGTTGAGAATATCTCGTAAGCAGGTTATCCCAGGGTTCTCAAAATTTGGGTTTATTATTGTTTTTTGGTCTACAGTAATAAAATATGAAAAAAATTAATTCCAGCGAAACTCTTATTCCAACGATACCCTTGCTTGCTTCAGTCAATGTTAAAGAATATAAGGTTGAGAATATCTCTTAAGCAGGTTATCCCAGGGTTCTCAAAATTTGTGTTTATTATTGTTTTATGGTCTACAGTAATAAAATATGAAAAAAATTAATTTCAGAGAAACTCTTATTTCAACGATACCCTTGCTTGCTTCAGTCAATGTTAAAGAATATAAGGTTGAGAATATCTCTTAAGCAGGTTATCCCAGGGTTCTCAAAATTTGGGTTTATTATTGTTTTTTGGTCTACAGTAATAAAATATGAAAATAATTCATTTCAGAGAAACTCTTATTTCAACGATACCCTTGCTTGCTTCAGTCAATGTTAAAGAATATAAGGTTGAGAATATCTCTTAAGCAGGTTATCCCAGGGTTCTCAAAATTTGGGTTTATTATTGTTTTTTGGTCTACAGTAATAAAATATGAAAAAAATTAATTTCAGAGAAACTCTTATTTCAACGATACCCTTGCTTGCTTCAGTCAATGTTAAAGAATATAAGGTTGAGAATATCTCTTAAGCAGGTTATCCCAGGGTTCTCAAAATTTGGGTTTATTATTGTTTTTTGGTCTATAGTAATAAAATATGAAAAAAATTAATTTCAGAGAAACTCTTATTTCAACGATACCCTTGCTTGCTTCAGTCAATGTTAAAGAATATAAGGTTGAGAATATCTCTTAAGCAGGTTATCCCAGGGTTCTCAAAATTTGGGTTTATTATTGTTTTTTGGTCTACAGTAATAAAAAATGAAAAAAATTAATTTCAGAGAAACTCTTATTTCAATGATAGAAACTCTTATTTCAACGATACCCTTGCTTGCTTCAGTCAATGTTAAAGAATATAAGGTTGAGAATATCTCTTAAGCAGGTTATCCCAGGGTTGTCAAAATTTGGGTTTATTATTGTTTTTTGGTCTACAGTAATAAAATATGAAAAAAATTAATTTCAAAGAAACTCTTATTTCAACGATACCCTTGCTTGCTTCAGTCAATGTTAAAGAATATAAGGTAGAGAATATCTCTTAAGCAGGTTATCCCAGGGTTCTCGAAATTTGGGTTTATTATTGTTTTTTGGTCTACAGTAATAAAATATGAAAAAAATTAATTTCAGAGAAACTCTTATTTCAACGATACCCTTGCTTGCTTCAGTCAATGTTAAAGAATATAAGGTTGAGAATATCTCTTGACTGAAGCAAGCAAGGATATCGTTGAAATAAGAGTTTCTTTGAAATTAAATTTTTTCATATTTTATTACTGTAGACCAAAAACTGTAGACCAATTTCAGAAAAGCTCTTATTTCAACGATACCCTTGCTTGCTTCAGTCAATGTTAAAGAATATAAGGTTGAGAATATCTCTTAAGCAGGTTATCCCAGGGTTCTCAAAATTTGGGTTTATTATTGTTTTTTGGTCTACAGTAATAAAATATGAAAAAAATTAATTTCAGAGAAACTCTTATTTCAACGATACCCTTGCTTGCTTCAGTCAATGTTAAAGAATATAAGGTTGAGAATATCTCTTAAGCAGGTTATCCCAGGGTTCTCAAAATTTGGGTTTATTATTGTTTTTTGGTCTACAGTAATAAAATATGAAAAAAATTAATTTCAAAGAAACTCTTATTTCAACGATACCCTTGCTTGCTTCAGTCAATGTTAAAGAATATAAGGTTGAGAATATCTCTTAAGCAGGTTATCCCAGGGTTCTCAAAATTTGGGTTTATTATTGTTTTTTGGTCTACAGTAATAAAAAATGAAAAAAATTAATTTCAGAGAAACTCTTATTTCAACGATACCCTTGCTTGCTTCAGTCAATGTTAAAGAATATAAGGTTGAGAATATCTCTTAAGCAGGTTATCCCAGGGTTCTCAAAATTTGGGTTTGTTATTGTTTTTTGGTCTATAGTAATAAAATATGAAAAAAATTAATTTCAGAGAAACTCTTATTTCAACGATACCCTTGCTTGCTTCAGTCAATGTTAAAGAATATAAGGTTGAGAATATCTCTTAAGCAGGTTATCCCAGGGTTCTCAAAATTTGGGTTTATTATTGTTTTTTGGTCTACAGTAATAAAAAATGAAAAAAATTAATTTCAGAGAAACTCTTATTTCAATGATAGAAACTCTTATTTCAACGATACCCTTGCTTGCTTCAGTCAATGTTAAAGAATATAAGGTTGAGAATATCTCTTAAGCAGGTTATCCCAGGGTTCTCAAAATTTGGGTTTGTTATTGTTTTTTGGTCTATAGTAATAAAATATGAAAAAAATTAATTTCAGAGAAACTCTTATTTCAACGATACCCTTGCTTGCTTCAGTCAATGTTAAAGAATATAAGGTTGAGAATATCTCTTAAGCAGGTTATCCCAGGGTTCTCAAAATTTGGGTTTATTATTGTTTTTTGGTCTACAGTAATAAAATATGAAAAAAATTCATTTCAGAGAAACTCTTATTTCAACGATACCCTTGCTTGCTTCAGTCAATGTTAAAGAATATAAGGTTGAGAATATCTCTTGACTGAAGCAAGCAAGGATATCGTTGAAATAAGAGTTTCTTTGAAATTAAATTTTTTCATATTTTATTACTGTAGACCAAAAACTGTAGACCAATTTCAGAAAAGCTCTTATTTCAACGATACCCTTGCTTGCTTCAGTCAATGTTAAAGAATATAAGGTTGAGAATATCTCTTAAGCAGGTTATCCCAGGGTTCTCAAAATTTGGGTTTATTATTGTTTTTTGGTCTACAGTAATAAAATATGAAAAAAATTCATTTCAAAGAAACTCTTATTTCAACGATACCCTTGCTTGCTTCAGTCAATGTTAAAGAATATAAGGTTGAGAATATCTCTTAAGCAGGTTATCCCAGGGTTCTCAAAATTTGGGTTTATTATTGTTTTTTGGTCTACAGTAATAAAATATGAAAAAAATTAATTTCAGAGAAACTCTTATTTCAACGATACCCTTGCTTGCTTCAGTCAATGTTAAAGAATATAAGGTTGAGAATATCTCTTAAGCAGGTTATCCCAGGGTTCTCAAAATTTGGGTTTATTATTGTTTTTTGGTCTACAGTAATAAAATATGAAAATAATTAATTTCAGAGAAACTCTTATTTCAACGATACCCTTGCTTGCTTCAGTCAATGTTAAAGAATATAAGGTTGAGAATATCTCTTAAGCAGGTTATCCCAGGGTTCTCAAAATTTGGGTTTATTATTGTTTTTTGGTCTACAGTAATAAAATATGAAAAAAATTCATTTCAAAGAAACTCTTATTTCAACGATACCCTTGCTTGCTTCAGTCAATGTTAAAGAATATAAGGTTGAGAATATCTCTTAAGCAGGTTATCCCAGGGTTCTCAAAATTTGGGTTTATTATTGTTTTTTGGTCTACAGTAATAAAATATGAAAAAAATTCATTTCAAAGAAACTCTTATTTCAACGATACCCTTGCTTGCTTCAGTCAATGTTAAAGAATATAAGGTTGAGAATATCTCTTAAGCAGGTTATCCCAGGGTTCTCAAAATTTGGGTTTATTATTGTTTTTTGGTCTACAGTAATAAAATATGAAAAAAATTAATTTCAGAGAAACTCTTATTTCAACGATACCCTTGCTTGCTTCAGTCAATGTTAAAGAATATAAGGTTGAGAATATCTCTTAAGCAGGTTATCCCAGGGTTCTCAAAATTTGGGTTTATTATTGTTTTTTGGTCTACAGTAATAAAATATGAAAAAAAATAATTTCAGAGAAACTCTTATTTCAACGATACAAACTCTTATTTCAACGATACCCTTGCTTGCTTCAGTCAATGTTAAAGAATATAAGGTTGAGAATATCTCTTAAGCAGGTTATCCCAGGGTTCTCAAAATTTGGGTTTATTATTGTTTTTTGGTCTACAGTAATAAAATATGAAAAAAATTCATTTCAAAGAAACTCTTATTTCAACGATACCCTTGCTTGCTTCAGTCAATGTTAAAGAATATAAGGTAGAGAATATCTCTTAAGCAGGTTATCCCAGGGTTCTCAAAATTTGGGTTTATTATTGTTTTTTGGTCTACAGTAATAAAATATGAAAATAATTAATTTCAGAGAAACTCTTATTTCAACGATACCCTTGCTTGCTTCAGTCAATGTTAAAGAATATAAGGTTGAGAATATCTCTTAAGCAGGTTATCCCAGGGTTCTCAAAATTTGGGTTTATTATTGTTTTTTGGTCTACAGTAATAAAATATGAAAAAAATTAATTTCAAAGAAACTCTTATTTCAACGATACCCTTGCTTGCTTCAGTCAATGTTAAAGAATATAAGGTTGAGAATATCTCTTAAGCAGGTTATCCCAGGGTTCTCAAAATTTGGGTTTATTATTGTTTTTTGGTCTACAGTAATAAAATATGAAAAAAGTTAATTTCAGAGAAACTCTTATTTCAACGATACCCTTGCTTGCTTCAGTCAATGTTAAAGAATATAAGGTTGAGAATATCTCTTAAGCAGGTTATCCCAGGGTTCTCAAAATTTGGGTTTATTATTGTTTTTTGGTCTACAGTAATAAAATATGAAAAAAATTAATTTCAAAGAAACTCTTATTTCAACGATACCCTTGCTTGCTTCAGTCAATGTTAAAGAATATAAGGTAGAGAATATCTCTTAAGCAGGTTATCCCAGGGTTCTCAAAATTTGGGTTTATTATTGTTTTTTGGTCTACAGTAATAAAATATGAAAAAAATTAATTTCAGAGAAACTCTTATTTCAACGATACCCTTGCTTGCTTCAGTCAATGTTAAAGAATATAAGGTTGAGAATATCTCTTAAGCAGGTTATCCCAGGGTTCTCAAAATTTGGGTTTATTATTGTTTTTTGGTCTACAGTAATAAAATATGAAAAAATTAATTTCAAAGAAACTCTTATTTCAACGATACCCTTGCTTGCTTCAGTCAATGTTAAAGAATATAAGGTTGAGAATATCTCTTAAGCAGGTTATCCCAGGGTTCTCAAAATTTGGGTTTATTATTGTTTTTTGGTCTACAGTAATAAAATATGAAAAAAATTAATTTCAGAGAAACTCTTATTTCAACGATACCCTTGCTTGCTTCAGTCAATGTTAAAGAATATAAGGTTGAGAATATCTCTTAAGCAGGTTATCCCAGGGTTCTCAAAATTTGGGTTTATTATTGTTTTTTGGTCTACAGTAATAAAATATGAAAAAAATTAATTTCAGAGAAACTCTTATTTCAACGATACCCTTGCTTGCTTCAGTCAATGTTAAAGAATATAAGGTTGAGAATATCTCTTAAGCAGGTTATCCCAGGGTTCTCAAAATTTGCGTTTATTATTGTTTTTTGGTCTACAGTAATAAAATATGAAAAAAATTAATTTCAGAGAAACTCTTATTTCAACGATACCCTTGCTTGCTTCAGTCAATGTTAAAGAATATAAGGTTGAGAATATCTCTTAAGCAGGTTATCCCAGGGTTCTCAAAATTTGGGTTTATTATTGTTTTTTGGTCTACAGTAATAAAATATGAAAAAATTTAATTTCAAAGAAACTCTTATTTCAACGATACCCTTGCTTGCTTCAGTCAATGTTAAAGAATATAAGGTTGAGAATATCTCTTAAGCAGGTTATCCCAGGGTTCTCAAAATTTGGGTTTATTATTGTTTTTTGGTCTACAGTAATAAAATATGAAAAAAATTAATTTCAAAGAAACTCTTATTTCAACGATACCCTTGCTTGCTTCAGTCAATGTTAAAGAATATAAGGTTGAGAATATCTCTTAAGCAGGTTATCCCAGGGTTCTCAAAATTTGGGTTTATTATTGTTTTTTGGTCTACAGTAATAAAATATGAAAAAAATTAATTTCAGAGAAACTCTTATTTCAACGATACCCTTGCTTGCTTCAGTCAATGTTAAAGAATATAAGGTTGAGAATATCTCTTAAGCAGGTTATCCCAGGGTTCTCAAAATTTGGGTTTATTATTGTTTTTTGGTCTACAGTAATAAAATATGAAAAAATTAATTTCAAAGAAACTCTTATTTCAACGATACCCTTGCTTGCTTCAGTCAATGTTAAAGAATATAAGGTTGAGAATATCTCTTAAGCAGGTTATCCCAGGGTTCTCAAAATTTGGGTTTATTATTGTTTTTATTGTTTTTTGGTCTACAGTAATAAAATATGAAAAAAATTAATTTCAAAGAAACTCTTATTTCAACGATACCCTTGCTTGCTTCAGTTAATGTTAAAGAATATAAGGTTGAGAATATCTCTTAAGCAGGTTATCCCAGGGTTCTCAAAATTTGGGTTTATTATTGTTTTTTGGTCTACAGTAATAAAATATGAAAAAAATTAATTTCAGAGAAACTCTTATTTCAACGATACCCTTGCTTGCTTCAGTCAATGTTAAAGAATATAAGGTTGAGAATATCTCTTAAGCAGGTTATCCCAGGGTTCTCAAAATTTGGGTTTATTATTGTTTTTTGGTCTACAGTAATAAAATATGAAAAAAATTAATTTCAAAGAAACTCTTATTTCAACGATACCCTTGCTTGCTTCAGTCAATGTTAAAGAATATAAGGTTGAGAATATCTCTTAAGCAGGTTATCCCAGGGTTCTCAAAATTTGGGTTTATTATTGTTTTTTGGTCTACAGTAATAAAATATGAAAATAATTAATTTCAGAGAAACTCTTATTTCAACGATACCCTTGCTTGCTTCAGTCAATGTTAAAGAATATAAGGTTGAGAATATCTCTTAAGCAGGTTATCCCAGGGTTCTCAAAATTTGGGTTTATTATTGTTTTTTGGTCTACAGTAATAAAATATGAAAAAAATTAATTTCAAAGAAACTCGTATTTCATCGATACCCTTGCTTGCTTCAGTCAATGTTAAAGAATATAAGATAGAGAATATCTCTTAAGCAGGTTATCCCAGGGTTCTCAAAATTTGGGTTTATTATTGTTTTTTGGTCTACAGTAATAAAATATGAAAAAAATTAATTTCAAAAAAACTCTTATTTCAACGATACCCTTGCTTGCTTCAGTCAATGTTAAAGAATATAAGGTTGAGAATATCTCTTAAGCAGGTTATCCCAGGGTTCTCAAAATTTGGGTTTATTATTGTTTTTTGGTCTACAGTAATAAAATATGAAAAAAATTAATTTCAGAGAAACTCTTATTTCAACGATACCCTTGCTTGCTTCAGTCAATGTTAAAGAATATAAGGTTGAGAATATCTCTTAAGCAGGTTATCCCAGGGTTCTCAAAATTTGGGTTTATTATTGTTTTTTGGTCTACAGTAATAAAATATGAAAATAATTCATTTCAGAGAAACTCTTATTTCAACGATACCCTTGCTTGCTTCAGTCAATGTTAAAGAATATAAGGTTGAGAATATCTCTTAAGCAGGTTATCCCAGGGTTCTCAAAATTTGGGTTTATTATTGTTTTTTGGTCTACAGTAATAAAATATGAAAAAAATTAATTTCAGAGAAACTCTTATTTCAACGATACCCTTGCTTGCTTCAGTCAATGTTAAAGAATATAAGGTTGAGAATATCTCTTAAGCAGGTTATCCCAGGGTTCTCAAAATTTGGGTTTATTATTGTTTTTTGGTCTACAGTAATAAAATATGAAAAAAATTAATTTCAGAGAAACTCTTATTTCAACGATACCCTTGCTTGCTTCAGTCAATGTTAAAGAATATAAGGTTGAGAATATCTCTTAAGCAGGTTATCCCAGGGTTCTCAAAATTTGGGTTTATTATTGTTTTTTGGTCTACAGTAATAAAATATGAAAAAAATTAATTTCAAAGAAACTCTTATTTCAACGATACCCTTGCTTGCTTCAGTCAATGTTAAAGAATATAAGGTAGAGAATATCTCTTAAGCAGGTTATCCCAGGGTTCTCAAAATTTGGGTTTATTATTGTTTTTTGGTCTACAGTAATAAAATATGAAAAAAATTAATTTCAGAGAAACTCTTATTTCAACGATACCCTTGCTTGCTTCAGTCAATGTTAAAGAATATAAGGTTGAGAATATCTCTTAAGCAGGTTATCCCAGGGTTCTCAAAATTTGGGTTTATTATTGTTTTTTGGTCTACAGTAATAAAATATGAAAATAATTAATTTCAGAGAAACTCTTATTTCAACGATACCCTTGCTTACTTCAGTCAATGTTAAAGAATATAAGGTTGAGAATATCTCTTAAGCAGGTTATCCCAGGGTTCTCAAAATTTGGGTTTATTATTGTTTTTTGGTCTACAGTAATAAAATATGAAAAAAATTAATTTCACTTAAACTCTTATTTCAACGATACCCTTGCTTGCTTCAGTCAATGTTAAAGAATATAAGGTTGAGAATATCTCTTAAGCAGGTTATCCCAGGGTTCTCAAAATTTGGGTTTATTATTGTTTTTTGGTCTACAGTAATAAAATATGAAAAAATTTAATTTCAAAGAAACTCTTATTTCAACGATACCCTTGCTTGCTTCAGTCAATGTTAAAGAATATAAGGTTGAGAATATCTCTTAAGCAGGTTATCCCAGGGTTCTCAAAATTTGGGTTTATTATTGTTTTTTGGTCTACAGTAATAAAATATGAAAAAAATTAATTTCAGAGAAACTCTTATTTCTACGATACCCTTGCTTGCTTCAGTCAATGTTAAAGAATATAAGGTTGAGAATATCTCTTAAGCAGGTTATCCCAGGGTTCTCAAAATTTGGGTTTATTATTGTTTTTTGGTCTACAGTAATAAAATATGAAAATAATTAATTTCAGAGAAACTCTTATTTCAACGATACCCTTGCTTGCTTCAGTCAATGTTAAAGAATATAAGGTTGAGAATATCTCTTAAGCAGGTTATCCCAGGGTTCTCAAAATTTGGGTTTATTATTGTTTTTTGGTCTACAGTAATAAAATATGAAAAAATTTAATTTCAAAGAAACTCTTATTTCAACGATACCCTTGCTAGCTTCAGTCAATGTTAAAGAATATAAGGTTGAGAATATCTCTTAAGCAGGTTATCCCAGGGTTCTCAAAATTTGGGTTTATTATTGTTTTTTGGTCTACAGTAATAAAATATGAAAAAAATTAATTTCAGAGAAACTCTTATTTCTACGATACCCTTGCTTGCTTCAGTCAATGTTAAAGAATATAAGGTTGAGAATATCTCTTAAGCAGGTTATCCCAGGGTTCTCAAAATTTGGGTTTATTATTGTTTTTTGGTCTACAGTAATAAAATATGAAAATAAATAATTTCAGAGAAACTCTTATTTCAACGATACCCTTGCTTGCTTCAGTCAATGTTAAAGAATATAAGGTTGAGAATATCTCTTAAGCAGGTTATCCCAGGGTTCTCAAAATTTGGGTTTATTATTGTTTTTTGGTCTACAGTAATAAAATATGAAAATAATTCATTTCAGAGAAACTCTTATTTCAACGATACTCTTGCTTGCTTCAGTCAATGTTAAAGAATATAAGGTTGAGAATATCTCTTAAGCAGGTTATCCCAGGGTTCTCAAAATTTGGGTTTATTATTGTTTTTTGGTCTACAGTAATAAAATATGAAAAAAATTAATTTCAGAGAAACTCTTATTTCAACGATACCCTTGCTTGCTTCAGTCAATGTTAAAGAATATAAGGTTGAGAATATCTCTTAAGCAGGTTATCCCAGGGTTCTCAAAATTTGGGTTTATTATTGTTTTTTGGTCTACAGTAATAAAATATGAAAAAAATTAATTTCAGAGAAACTCTTATTTCAACGATACCCTTGCTTGCTTCAGTCAATGTTAAAGAATATAAGGTTGAGAATATCTCTTAAGCAGGTTATCCCAGGGTTCTCAAAATTTGGGTTTATTATTGTTTTTTGGTCTACAGTAATAAAATATGAAAAAAATTAATTTCAGAGAAACTCTTATTTCAACGATACCCTTGCTTGCTTCAGTCAATGTTAAAGAATATAAGGTTGAGAATATCTCTTAAACAGGTTATCCCAGGGTTCTCAAAATTTGGGTTTATTATTGTTTTTTGGTCTACAGTAATAAAATATGAAAATAATTAATTTCAGAGAAACTCTTATTTCAACGATGCCCTTGCTTGCTTCAGTCAATGTTAAAGAATATAAGGTTGAGAATATCTCTTAAGCAGGTTATCCCAGGGTTCTCAAAATTTGGGTTTATTATTGTTTTTTGGTCTACAGTAATAAAATATGAAAATAATTAATTTCAGCGAAACTCTTATTTCAACGATACCCCTGCTTGCTTCAGTCAATGTTAAAGAATATAAGGTTGAGAATATCTCTTAAGCAGGTTATCCCAGGGTTCTCAAAATTTGGGTTTATTATTGTTTTTTGGTCTACAGTAATAAAATATGAAAAAAATTAATTTCAGAGAAACTCTTATTTCAACGATACCCTTGCTTGCTTCAGTCAATGTTAAAGAATATAAGGTTGAGAATATCTCTTAAGCAGGTTATCCCAGGGTTCTCAAAATTTGGGTTTATTATTGTTTTTTGGTCTACAGTAAAAAAATATGAAAAAAATTCATTTCAAAGAAACTCTTATTTCAACGATACCCTTGCTTGCTTCAGTCAATGTTAAAGAATATAAGGTTGAGAATATCTCTTAAGCAGGTTATCCCAGGGTTCTCAAAATTTGGGTTTATTATTGTTTTTTGGTCTGCAGTAATAAAATATGAAAAAAATTAATTTCAGAGAAACTCTTATTTCAACGATACCCTTGCTTGCTTCAGTCAATGTTAAAGAATATAAGGTTGAGAATATCTCTTAAGCAGGTTATCCCAGGGTTCTCAAAATTTGGGTTTATTATTGTTTTTTGGTCTACAGTAATAAAATATGAAAAAATTTAATAATTTCAAAGAAACTCTTATTTCAACGATACCCTTGCTTGCTTCAGTCAATGTTAAAGAATATAAGGTTGAGAATATCTCTTAAGCAGGTTATCCCAGGGTTCTCAAATTTGGGTTTATTATTGTTTTTTGGTCTACAGTAATAAAATATGAAAAAATTTAATTTCAAAGAAACTCTTATTTCAACGATACCCTTGCTTGCTTCAGTCAATGTTAAAGAATATAAGGTTGAGAATATCTCTTAAGCAGGTTATCCCAGGGTTCTCAAAATTTGGGTTTATTATTGTTTTTTGGTCTACAGTAATAAAATATGAAAAAAATTAATTTCAAATAAATTCTTATTTCAACGATACCCTTGCTTGCTTCAGTCAATGTTAAAGAATATAAGGTTGAGAATATCTCTTAAGCAGGTTATCCCAGGGTTCTCAAAATTTGGGTTTATTATTGTTTTTTGGTCTACAGTAATAAAATATGAAAAAATTAATTTCAAAGAAACTCTTATTTCAACGATACCCTTGCTTGCTTCAGTCAATGTTAAAGAATATAAGGTTGAGAATATCTCTTAAGCAGGTTATCCCAGGGTTCTCAAAATTTGGGTTTATTATTGTTTTTTGGTCTACAGTAATAAAATATGAAAATAATTAATTTCAGAGAAACTCTTATTTCAACGATACCCTTGCTTGCTTCAGTCAATGTTAAAGAATATAAGGTTGAGAATATCTCTTAAGCAGGTTATCCCAGGGTTCTCAAATTTGGGTTTATTATTGTTTTTTGGTCTACAGTAATAAAATATGAAAAAAATTAATTTCAGAGAAACTCTTATTTCAACGATACCCTTGCTTGCTTCAGTCAATGTTAAAGAATATAAGGTTGAGAATATCTGTTAAGCAGGTTATCCCAGGGTTCTCAAAATTTGGGTTTATTATTGTTTTTTGGTCTACAGTAATAAAAATATGAAAAAAATTAATTTCAGCGAAACTCTTATTTCAACGATACCCTTGCTTGCTTCAGTCAATGTTAAAGAATATAAGGTTGAGAATATCTCTTAAGCAGGTTATCCCAGGGTTCTCAAAATTTGGGTTTATTATTGTTTTTTGGTCTACAGTAATAAAATATGAAAAAAATTAATTTCAGAGAAACTCTTATTTCAACGATACCCTTGCTTGCTTCAGTCAATGTTAAAGAATATAAGGTTGAGAATATCTCTTAAGCAGGTTATCCCAGGGTTCTCAAAATTTGGGTTTATTATTGTTTTTTGGTCTACAGTAATAAAATATGAAAAAAATTAATTTCAGAGAAACTCTTATTTCAACGATACCCTTGCTTGCTTCAGTCAATGTTAAAGAATATAAGGTTGAGAATATCTCTTAAGCAGGTTATCCAGGGTTCTCAAAATTTGGGTTTATTATTGTTTTTTGGTCTACAGTAATAAAATATGAAAAAAATTAATTTCAGCGAAACTCTTATTTCAACGATACCCTTGCTTGCTTCAGTCAATGTTAAAGAATATAAGGTTGAGAATATCTGTTAAGCAGGTTATCCCAGGGTTCTCAAAATTTGGGTTTATTATTGTTTTTGGTCTACAGTAATAAAATATGAAAAAATTTAATTTCAAAGAAACTCTTATTTCAACGATACCCTTGCTTGCTTCAGTCAATGTTAAAGAATATAAGGTTGAGAATATCTCTTAAGCAGGTTATCCCAGGGTTCTCAAAATTTGGGTTTATTATTGTTTTTTGGTCTACAGTAATAAAATATGAAAAAAATTAATTTCAAAGAAACTCTTATTTCAACGATACCCTTGCTTGCTTCAGTCAATGTTAAAGAATATAAGGTTGAGAATATCTCTTAAGCAGGTTATCCCAGGGTTCTCAAAATTTGGGTTTATTATTGTTTTTTGGTCTACAGTAATAAAATATGAAAATAATTAATTTCAGAGAAACTCTTATTTCAACGATAGTCTTGCTTGCTTCAGTCAATGTTAAAGAATATAAGGTTGAGAATATCTCTTAAGCAGGTTATCCCAGGGTTCTCAAAATTTGGGTTTATTATTGTTTTTTGGTCTACAGTAATAAAATATTAAAAAAATTAATTTCAAAGAAACTCTTATTTCAACGATACCCTTGCTTGCTTCAGTCAATGTTAACGAATATAAGGTTGAGAATATCTCTTAAGCAGGTTATCAAAATCTCTCAAAATCTCTCAAATCTGGGTTTATTATTGTTTTTTGGTCTACAGTAAAAAAATATGAAAAAAATTAATTTCAAAGAAACTCTTATTTCAACGATACCCTTGCTTGCTTCAGTCAATGTTAAAGAATATAAGGTTGAGAATATCTCTTAAGCAGGTTATCCAGGGTTCTCAAAATTTGGGTTTATTATTGTTTTTTGGTCTACAGTAATAAAATATGAAAAAATTAATTTCAGAGAAACTCTTATTTCAACGATACCCTTGCTTGCTTCAGTCAATGTTAAAGAATATAAGGTTGAGAATATCTCTTAAGCAGGTTATCCCAGGGTTCTCAAAATTTGGGTTTATTATTGTTTTTTGGTCTACAGTAATAAAATATGAAAAAAATTCATTTCAAAGAAACTCTTATTTCAACGATACCCTTGCTTGCTTCAGTCAATGTTAAAGAATATAAGGTTGAGAATATCTCTTAAGCAGGTTATCCCAGGGTTCTCAAAATTTGGGTTTATTATTGTTTTTTGGTCTACAGTAATAAAATATGAAAAAAATTAATTTCAAAGAAACTCTTATTTCAACGATACCCTTGCTTGCTTCAGTCAATGTTAAAGAATATAAGGTTGAGAATATCTCTTAAGCAGGTTATCCAGGGTTCTCAAAATTTGGGTTTATTATTGTTTTTTGGTCTACAGTAATAAAATATCAAAAAATTTAATTTCAAAGAAACTCTTATTTCAACGATACCCTTGCTTGCTTCAGTCAATGTTAAAGAATATAAGGTTGAGAATATCTCTTAAGCAGGTTATTCCAGGGTTTCTTAAAATTTGGGTTTATTATTGTTTTTTGGTCTACAGTAATAAAATATGAAAAAAATTAATTTCAAAGAAATTCTTATTTCAACGATACCCTTGCTTGCTTCAGTCAATGTTAAAGAATATAAGGTTGAGAATATCTGTTAAGCAGGTTATCCCAGGGTTCTCAAAATTTGGGTTTATTATTGTTTTTTGGTCTACAGTAATAAAATATGAAAAAAATTAATTTCAAAGAAACTCTTATTTCAACGATACCCTTGCTTGCTTCAGTCAATGTTAAAGAATATAAGGTTGAGAATATCTCTTAAGCAGGTTATCCCAGGGTTCTCAAAATTTGGGTTTATTATTGTTTTTTGGTCTACAGTAATAAAATATGAAAATAATTAATTTCAGAGAAACTCTTATTTCAACGATACCCTTGCTTGCTTCAGTCAATGTTAAAGAATATAAGGTTGAGAATATCTCTTAAGCAGGTTATCCCAGGGTTCTCAAAATTTGGGTTTATTATTGTTTTTTGGTCTACAGTAATAAAATATGAAAAAAATTAATTTCAGAGAAACTCTTATTTCAACGATACCCTTGCTTGCTTCAGTCAATGTTAAAGAATATAAGGTTGAGAATATCTCTTAAGCAGGTTATCCCAGGGTTCTCAAATTTGGGTTTATTATTGTTTTTTGGTCTACAGTAATAAAATATGAAAAAAATTAATTTCAGCGAAACTCTTATTTCAACGATACCCTTGCTTGCTTCAGTCAATGTTAAAGAATATAAGGTTGAGAATATCTCTTAAGCAGGTTATCCCAGGGTTCTCAAAATTTGGGTTTATTATTGTTTTCTGGTCTACAGTAATAAAATATGAAAAAAATTAATTTCAGAGAAACTCTTATTTCAACGATACCCTTGCTTGCTTCAGTCAATGTTAAAGAATATAAGGTTGAGAATATCTCTTAAGCAGGTTATCCCAGAGGGTTCTCAAAATTTGGGTTTATTATTGTTTTTTGGTCTACAGTAATAAAATATGAAAATAATTAATTTCAAAGAAACTCTTATTTCAACGATACCCTTGCTTGCTTCAGTCAATGTTAAGAATATAAGGTTGAGAATATCTCTTAAGCAGGTTATCCCAGGGTTCTCAAAATTTGGGTTTATTATTGTTTTTTGGTCTACAGTAATAAAATATGAAAAAAATTAATTTCAAAGAAACTCTTATTTCAACGATACCCTTGCTTGCTTCAGTCAATGTTAAAGAATATAAGGTTGAGAATATCTCTTAAGCAGGTTATCCCAGGGTTCTCAAAATTTGGGTTTATTATTGTTTTTTGGTCTACAGTAATAAAATATGAAAAAAATTAATTTCAAAGAAACTCTTATTTCAACGATACCCTTGCTTGCTTCAGTCAATGTTAAAGAATATAAGGTTGAGAATATCTCTTAAGCAGGTTATCCCAGGGTTCTCAAAATTTGGGTTTATTATTGTTTTTTGGTCTACAGTAATAAAATATGAAAAAATTAATTTCAGAGAAACTCTTATTTCAACGATACCCTTGCTTGCTTCAGTCAATGTTAAAGAATATAAGGTTGAGAATATCTCTTAAGCAGGTTATCCCAGGGTTCTCAAAATTTGGGTTTATTATTGTTTTTTGGTCTACAGTAATAAAATATGAAAATAAATAATTTCAGAGAAACTCTTATTTCAACGATACCCTTGCTTGCTTCAGTCAATGTTAAAGAATATAAGGTTGAGAATATCTCTTAAGCAGGTTATCCCAGGGTTCTCAAAATTTGGGTTTATTATTGTTTTTTGGTCTACAGTAATAAAATATGAAAATAATTAATTTCAGAGAAACTCTTATTTCAACGATACCCTTGCTTGCTTCAGTCAATGTTAAAGAATATAAGGTTGAGAATATCTCTTAAGCAGGTTATCCCAGGGTTCTCAAAATTTGGGTTTATTATTGTTTTTTGGTCTACAGTAATAAAATATGAAAAAAATTAATTTCAGAGAAACTCTTATTTCAACGATACCCTTGCTTGCTTCAGTCAATGTTAAAGAATATAAGGTTGAGAATATCTCTTAAGCAGGTTATCCCAGGGTTCTCAAAATTTGGGTTTATTATTGTTTTTTTGTCTACAGTAATAAAATATGAAAATAATTAATTTCAAAGAAACTCTTATTTCAACGATACCCTTGCTTGCTTCAGTCAATGTTAAAGAATAGAAGGTTGAGAATATCTCTTAAGCAGGTTATCCCAGGGTTCTCAAAATTTGGGTTTATTATTGTTTTCTGGTCTACAGTAATAAAATATGAAAAAAATTAATTTCAGAGAAACTCTTATTTCAACGATACCCTTGCTTGCTTCAGTCAATGTTAAAGAATATAAGGTTGAGAATATCTCTTAAGCAGGTTATCCCAGGGTTCTCAAAATTTGGGTTTATTATTGTTTTTTGGTCTACAGTAATAAAATATGAAAATAATTAATTTCAAAGAAACTCTTATTTCAACGATACCCTTGCTTGCTTCAGTCAATGTTAAAGAATATAAGGTTGAGAATATCTCTTAAGCAGGTTATCCCAGGGTTCTCAAAATTTGGGTTTATTATTGTTTTTTGGTCTACAGTAATAAAATATGAAAAAAATTAATTTCAAAGAAACTCTTATTTCAACGATACCCTTGCTTGCTTCAGTCAATGTTAAAGAATATAAGGTTGAGAATATCTCTTAAGCAGGTTATCCCAGGGTTCTCAAAATTTGGGTTTATTATTGTTTTTCGGTCTACAGTAATAAAATATGAAAAAAATTAATTTCAAAGAAACTCTTATTTCAACGATACCCTTGCTTGCTTCAGTCAATGTTAAAGAATATAAGGTTGAGAATATCTCTTAAGCAGGTTATCCCAGGGTTCTCAAAATTTGGGTTTATTATTGTTTTTTGGTCTACAGTAATAAAATATGAAAAAAATTAATTTCAGAGAAACTCTTATTTCAACGATACCCTTGCTTGCTTCAGTCAATGTTAAAGAATATAAGGTTGAGAATATCTCTTAAGCAGGTTATCCCAGGGTTCTCAAAATTTGGGTTTATTATTGTTTTTTGGTCTACAGTAATAAAATATGAAAATAATTAATTTCAGAGAAACTCTTATTTCAACGATACCCTTGCTTGCTTCAGTCAATGTTAAAGAATATAAGGTTGAGAATATCTCTTAAGCAGGTTATCCCAGGGTTCTCAAAATTTGGGTTTATTATTGTTTTTTGGTCTACAGTAATAAAATATGAAAAAATTTAATTTCAAAGAAACTCTTATTTCAACGATACCCTTGCTTGCTTCAGTCAATGTTAAAGAATATAAGGTTGAGAATATCTCTTAAGCAGGTTATCCCAGGGTTCTCAAAATTTGGGTTTATTATTGTTTTTGGTCTACAGTAATAAAATATGAAAAAATTAATTTCAAAGAAACTCTTATTTCAACGATACCCTTGCTTGCTTCAGTCAATGTTAAAGAATATAAGGTTGAGAATATCTCTTAAGCAGGTTATCCCAGGGTTCTCAAAATTTGGGTTTATTATTGTTTTTTGGTCTACAGTAATAAAATATGAAAATAATTAATTTCAAAGAAACTCTTATTTCAACGATACCCTTGCTTGCTTCAGTCAATGTTAAAGAATATAAGGTTGAGAATATCTCTTAAGCAGGTTATCCCAGGGTTCTCAAAATTTGGGTTTATTATTGTTTTTTGGTCTACAGTAATAAAATATGAAAATAATTAATTTCAGAGAAACTCTTATTTCAACGATACCCTTGCTTGCTTCAGTCAATGTTAAAGAATATAAGGTTGAGAATATCTCTTAAGCAGGTTATCCCAGGGTTCTCAAAATTTGGGTTTATTATTGTTTTTTGGTCTACAGTAATAAAATATGAAAAAAATTAATTTCAAAGAAACTCTTATTTCAACGATACCCTTGCTTGCTTCAGTCAATGTTAAAGAATATAAGGTTGAGAATATCTCTTAAGCAGGTTATCCCAGGGTTCTCAAAATTTGGGTTTATTATTGTTTTTTGGTCTACAGTAATAAAATATGAAAAAATTTAATTTCAAAGAAACTCTTATTTCAACGATACCCTTGCTTGCTTCAGTCAATGTTAAAGAATATAAGGTTGAGAATATCTCTTAAGCAGGTTATCCCAGGGTTCTCAAAATTTGGGTTTATTATTGTTTTTTGGTCTACAGTAATAAAATATGAAAAAAATTAATTTCAAAGAAATTCTTATTTCAACGATACCCTTGCTTGCTTCAGTCAATGTTAAAGAATATAAGGTTGAGAATATCTCTTAAGCAGGTTATCCCAGGGTTCTCAAAATTTGGGTTTATTATTGTTTTTTGGTCTACAGTAATAAAATATGAAAAAAATTAATTTCAAAGAAACTCTTATTTCAACGATACCCTTGCTTGCTTCAGTCAATGTTAAAGAATATAAGGTTGAGAATATCTCTTAAGCAGGTTATCCCAGGGTTCTCAAAATTTGGGTTTATTATTGTTTTTTGGTCTACAGTAATAAAATATGAAAATAATTAATTTCAGAGAAACTCTTATTTCAACGATACCCTTGCTTGCTTCAGTCAATGTTAAAGAATATAAGGTTGAGAATATCTCTTAAGCAGGTTATCCCAGGGTTCTCAAAATTTGGGTTTATTATTGTTTTTTGGTCTACAGTAATAAAGTATGAAAAAAATTAATTTCAGAGAAACTCTTATTTCAACGATACCCTTGCTTGCTTCAGTCAATGTTAAAGAATATAAGGTTGAGAATATCTCTTAAGCAGGTTTTCCCAGGCTTCTCAAAATTTGGGTTTATTATTGTTTTTTGTCTACAGTAATAAAATATGAAAAAAATTAATTTCAGCGAAACTCTTATTTCAACGATACCCTTGCTTGCTTCAGTCAATGTTAAAGAATATAAGGTTGAGAATATCTCTTAAGCAGGTTATCCCAGGGTTCTCAAAATTTGGGTTTATTATTGTTTTCTGGTCTACGGTAATAAAATATGAAAAAAATTAATTTCAGAGAAACTCTTATTTCAACGATACCCTTGCTTGCTTCAGTCAATGTTAAAGAATATAAGGTTGAGAATATCTCTTAAGCAGGTTATCCCAGGGTTCTCAAAATTTGGGTTTATTATTGTTTTTTGGTCTACAGTAATAAAATATGAAAATAATTAATTTCAAAGAAACTCTTATTTCAACGATACCCTTGCTTGCTTCAGTCAATGTTAAAGAATATAAGTTGAGAATATCTCTTAAGCAGGTTATCCCAGGGTTCTCAAAATTTGGGTTTATTATTGTTTTTTGGTCTACAGTAATAAAATATGAAAAAAATTAATTTCAGCGAAACTCTTATTTCAACGATACCCTTGCTTGCTTCAGTCAATGTTAAAGAATATAAGGTTGAGAATATCTCTTAAGCAGGTTATCCCAGGGTTCTCAAAATTTGGGTTTATTATTGTTTTTTGGTCTACAGTAATAAAATATGAAAAAAATTAATTTCAAAGAAACTCTTATTTCAACGATACCCTTGCTTGCTTCAGTCAATGTTAAAGAATATAAGGTTGAGAATATCTCTTAAGCAGGTTATCCCAGGGTTCTCAAAATTTGGGTTTATTATTGTTTTTTGGTCTACAGTAATAAAATATGAAAATAATTAATTTCAGAGAAACTCTTATTTCAACGATAGTCTTGCTTGCTTCAGTCAATGTTAAAGAATATAAGGTTGAGAATATCTCTTAAGCAGGTTATCCCAGGGTTCTCAAAATTTGGGTTTATTATTGTTTTTTGGTCTACAGTAATAAAATATTAAAAAAATTAATTTCAAAGAAACTCTTATTTCAACGATACCCTTGCTTGCTTCAGTCAATGTTAAAGAATATAAGGTTGAGAATATCTCTTAAGCAGGTTATCCCAGGGTTCTCAAAATTTGGGTTTATTATTGTTTTTTGGTCTACAGTAAAAAAATATGAAAAAAATTATTTCAAAGAAACTCTTATTTCAACGATACCCTTGCTTGCTTCAGTCAATGTTAAAGAATATAAGGTTGAGAATATCTCTTAAGCAGGTTATCCAGGGTTCTCAAAATTTGGGTTTATTATTGTTTTTTGGTCTACAGTAATAAAATATGAAAAAAATTAATTTCAGAGAAACTCTTATTTCAACGATACCCTTGCTTGCTTCAGTCAATGTTAAAGAATATAAGGTTGAGAATATCTCTTAAGCAGGTTATCCCAGGGTTCTCAAAATTTGGGTTTATTATTGTTTTTTGGTCTACAGTAATAAAATATGAAAAAAATTAATTTCAAAGAAACTCTTATTTCAACGATACCCTTGCTTGCTTCAGTCAATGTTAAAGAATATAAGGTTGAGAATATCTCTTAAGCAGGTTATCCCAGGGTTCTCAAAATTTGGGTTTATTATTGTTTTTTGGTCTACAGTAATAAAATATGAAAAAAATTAATTTCAAAGAAACTCTTATTTCAACGATACCCTTGCTTGCTTCAGTCAATGTTAAAGAATATAAGGTTGAGAATATCTCTTAAGCAGGTTATCCCAGGGTTCTCAAAATTTGGGTTTATTATTGTTTTTTGGTCTACAGTAATAAAATATCAAAAAATTAATTTCAAAGAAACTCTTATTTCAACGATACCCTTGCTTGCTTCAGTCAATGTTAAAGAATATAAGGTTGAGAATATCTCTTAAGCAGGTTATCCCAGGGTTCTCAAAATTTGGGTTTATTATTGTTTTTTGGTCTACAGTAATAAAATATGAAAAAAATTAATTTCAAAGAAATTCTTATTTCAACGATACCCTTGCTTGCTTCAGTCAATGTTAAAGAATATAAGGTTGAGAATATCTGTTAAGCAGGTTATCCCAGGGTTCTCAAAATTTGGGTTTATTATTGTTTTTTGGTCTACAGTAATAAAATATGAAAAAAATTAATTTCAAAGAAACTCTTATTTCAACGATACCCTTGCTTGCTTCAGTCAATGTTAAAGAATATAAGGTTGAGAATATCTCTTAAGCAGGTTATCCCAGGGTTCTCAAAATTTGGGTTTATTATTGTTTTTTGGTCTACAGTAATAAAATATGAAAATAATTAATTTCAGAGAAACTCTTATTTCAACGATACCCTTGCTTGCTTCAGTCAATGTTAAAGAATATAAGGTTGAGAATATCTCTTAAGCAGGTTATCCCAGGGTTCTCAAAATTTGGGTTTATTATTGTTTTTTGGTCTACAGTAATAAAATATGAAAAAAATTAATTTCAGAGAAACTCTTATTTCAACGATACCCTTGCTTGCTTCAGTCAATGTTAAAGAATATAAGGTTGAGAATATCTCTTAAGCAGGTTATCCCAGGGTTCTCAAAATTTGGGTTTATTATTGTTTTTTGGTCTACAGTAATAAAATATGAAAAAAATTAATTTCAGCGAAACTCTTATTTCAACGATACCCTTGCTTGCTTCAGTCAATGTTAAAGAATATAAGGTTGAGAATATCTCTTAAGCAGGTTATCCCAGGGTTCTCAAAATTTGGGTTTATTATTGTTTTCTGGTCTACAGTAATAAAATATGAAAAAAATTAATTTCAGAGAAACTCTTATTTCAACGATACCCTTGCTTGCTTCAGTCAATGTTAAAGAATATAAGGTTGAGAATATCTCTTAAGCAGGTTATCCCAGGGTTCACAAAATTTGGGTTTATTATTGTTTTTTGGTCTACAGTAATAAAATATGAAAATAATTAATTTCAAAGAAACTCTTATTTCAACGATACCCTTGCTTGCTTCAGTCAATGTTAAAGAATATAAGGTTGAGAATATCTCTTAAGCAGGTTATCCCAGGGTTCTCAAAATTTGGGTTTATTATTGTTTTTTGGTCTACAGTAATAAAATATGAAAAAAATTAATTTCAAAGAAACTCTTATTTCAACGATACCCTTGCTTGCTTCAGTCAATGTTAAAGAATATAAGGTTGAGAATATCTCTTAAGCAGGTTATCCCAGGGTTCTCAAAATTTGGGTTTATTATTGTTTTTTGGTCTACAGTAATAAAATATGAAAAAAATTAATTTCAAAGAAACTCTTATTTCAACGATACCCTTGCTTGCTTCAGTCAATGTTAAAGAATATAAGGTTGAGAATATCTCTTAAGCAGGTTATCCCAGGCTTCTCAAAATTTGGGTTTATTATTGTTTTTTGGTCTACAGTAATAAAATATGAAAAAAATTAATTTCAGCGAAACTCTTATTTCAACGATACCCTTGCTTGCTTCAGTCAATGTTAAAGAATATAAGGTTGAGAATATCTCTTAAGCAGGTTATCCCAGGGTTCTCAAAATTTGGGTTTATTATTGTTTTCTGGTCTACGGTAATAAAATATGAAAAAAATTAATTTCAGAGAAACTCTTATTTCAACGATACCCTTGCTTGCTTCAGTCAATGTTAAAGAATATAAGGTTGAGAATATCTCTTAAGCAGGTTATCCCAGGGTTCTCAAAATTTGGGTTTATTATTGTTTTTTGGTCTACAGTAATAAAATATGAAAATAATTAATTTCAAAGAAACTCTTATTTCAACGATACCCTTGCTTGCTTCAGTCAATGTTAAAGAATATAAGGTTGAGAATATCTCTTAAGCAGGTTATCCCAGGGTTCTCAAAATTTGGGTTTATTATTGTTTTTTGGTCTACAGTAATAAAATATGAAAAATGTTAATTTCAGCGAAACTCTTATTTCAACGATACCCTTGCTTGCTTCAGTCAATGTTAAAGAATATAAGGTTGAGAATATCTCTTAAGCAGGTTATCCCAGGGTTCTCAAAATTTGGGTTTATTATTGTTTTCTGGTCTACGGTAATAAAATATGAAAAAAATTAATTTCAGAGAAACTCTTATTTCAACGATACCCTTGCTTGCTTCAGTCAATGTTAAAGAATATAAGGTTGAGAATATCTGTTAAGCAGGTTATCCCAGGGTTCTCAAAATTTGGGTTTATTATTGTTTTTTGGTCTACAGTAATAAAATATGAAAAAATTTAATTTCAAAGAAACTCTTATTTCAACGATACCCTTGCTTGCTTCAGTCAATGTTAAAGAATATAAGGTTGAGAATATCTCTTAAGCAGGTTATCCCAGGGTTCTCAAAATTTGGGTTTATTATTGTTTTTTGGTCTACAGTAATAAAATATGAAAAAAATTAATTTCAAAGAAACTCTTATTTCAACGATACCCTTGCTTGCTTCAGTCAATGTTAAAGAATATAAGGTTGAGAATATCTCTTAAGCAGGTTATCCCAGGGTTCTCAAAATTTGGGTTTATTATTGTTTTTTGGTCTACAGTAATAAAATATGAAAATAATTAATTTCAGAGAAACTCTTATTTCAACGATAGTCTTGCTTGCTTCAGTCAATGTTAAAGAATATAAGGTTGAGAATATCTCTTAAGCAGGTTATCCCAGGGTTCTCAAAATTTGGGTTTATTATTGTTTTTTGGTCTACAGTAATAAAATATGAAAAAAATTAATTTCAAAGAAACTCTTATTTCAACGATACCCTTGCTTGCTTCAGTCAATGTTAAAGAATATAAGGTTGAGAATATCTCTTAAGCAGGTTATCCCAGGGTTCTCAAAATTTGGGTTTATTATTGTTTTTTGGTCTACAGTAAAAAAATATGAAAAAAATTAATTTCAAAGAAACTCTTATTTCAACGATACCCTTGCTTGCTTCAGTCAATGTTAAAGAATATAAGGTTAAGAATATCTCTTAAGCAGGTTATCCCAGGGTTCTCAAAATTTGGGTTTATTATTGTTTTTTGGTCTACAGTAATAAAATATGAAAAAAATTAATTTCAGAGAAACTCTTATTTCAACGATACCCTTGCTTGCTTCAGTCAATGTTAAAGAATATAAGGTTGAGAATATCTCTTAAGCAGGTTATCCCAGGGTTCTCAAAATTTGGGTTTATTATTGTTTTTTGATCTACAGTAATAAAATACGAAAAAAATTAATTTCAAAGAAACTCTTATTTCAACGATACCCTTGCTTGCTTCAGTCAATGTTAAAGAATATAAGGTTGAGAATATCTCTTAAGCAGGTTATCCCAGGGTTCTCAAAATTTGGGTTTATTATTGTTTTTTGGTCTACAGTAATAAAATATGAAAAAAATTAATTTCAAAGAAACTCTTATTTCAACGATACCCTTGCTTGCTTCAGTCAATGTTAAAGAATATAAGGTTGAGAATATCTCTTAAGCAGGTTATCCCAGGGTTCTCAAAATTTGGGTTTATTATTGTTTTTTGGTCTACAGTAATAAAATATCAAAAAATTTAATTTCAAAGAAACTCTTATTTCAACGATACCCTTGCTTGCTTCAGTCAATGTTAAAGAATATAAGGTTGAGAATATCTCTTAAGCAGGTTATCCCAGGGTTCTCAAAATTTGGGTTTATTATTGTTTTTTGGTCTACAGTAATAAAATATGAAAAAAATTAATTTCAAAGAAATTCTTATTTCAACGATACCCTTGCTTGCTTCAGTCAATGTTAAAGAATATAAGGTTGAGAATATCTGTTAAGCAGGTTATCCCAGGGTTCTCAAAATTTGGGTTTATTATTGTTTTTTGGTCTACAGTAATAAAATATGAAAAAAATTAATTTCAAAGAAACTCTTATTTCAACGATACCCTTGCTTGCTTCAGTCAATGTTAAAGAATATAAGGTTGAGAATATCTCTTAAGCAGGTTATCCCAGGGTTCTCAAAATTTGGGTTTATTATTGTTTTTTGGTCTACAGTAATAAAATATGAAAATAATTAATTTCAGAGAAACTCTTATTTCAACGATACCCTTGCTTGCTTCAGTCAATGTTAAAGAATATAAGGTTGAGAATATCTCTTAAGCAGGTTATCCCAGGGTTCTCAAAATTTGGGTTTATTATTGTTTTTTGGTCTACAGTAATAAAATATGAAAAAAATTAATTTCAGAGAAACTCTTATTTCAACGATACCCTTGCTTGCTTCAGTCAATGTTAAAGAATATAAGGTTGAGAATATCTCTTAAGCAGGTTATCCCAGGGTTCTCAAAATTTGGGTTTATTATTGTTTTTTGGTCTACAGTAATAAAATATGAAAAAAATTAATTTCAGCGAAACTCTTATTTCAACGATACCCTTGCTTGCTTCAGTCAATGTTAAAGAATATAAGGTTGAGAATATCTCTTAAGCAGGTTATCCCAGGGTTCTCAAAATTTGGGTTTATTATTGTTTTCTGGTCTACAGTAATAAAATATGAAAAAAATTAATTTCAGAGAAACTCTTATTTCAACGATACCCTTGCTTGCTTCAGTCAATGTTAAAGAATATAAGGTTGAGAATATCTCTTAAGCAGGTTATCCCAGGGTTCTCAAAATTTGGGTTTATTATTGTTTTTTGGTCTACAGTAATAAAATATAAAAATAATTAATTTCAAAGAAACTCTTATTTCAACGATACCCTTGCTTGCTTCAGTCAATGTTAAAGAATATAAGGTTGAGAATATCTCTTAAGCAGGTTATCCCAGGGTTCTCAAAATTTGGGTTTATTATTGTTTTTTGGTCTACAGTAATAAAATATGAAAAAAATTAATTTCAAAGAAACTCTTATTTCAACGATACCCTTGCTTGCTTCAGTCAATGTTAAAGAATATAAGGTTGAGAATATCTCTTAAGCAGGTTATCCCAGGGTTCTCAAAATTTGGGTTTATTATTGTTTTTTGGTCTACAGTAATAAAATATGAAAAAAATTAATTTCAAAGAAACTCTTATTTCAACGATACCCTTGCTTGCTTCAGTCAATGTTAAAGAATATAAGGTTGAGAATATCTCTTAAGCAGGTTATCCCAGGGTTCTCAAAATTTGGGTTTATTATTGTTTTTTGGTCTACAGTAATAAAATATGAAAAAAATTAATTTCAGAGAAACTCTTATTTCAACGATACCCTTGCTTGCTTCAGTCAATGTTAAAGAATATAAGGTTGAGAATATCTCTTAAGCAGGTTATCCCAGGGTTCTCAAAATTTGGGTTTATTATTGTTTTTTGGTCTACAGTAATAAAATATGAAAATAATTAATTTCAGAGAAACTCTTATTTCAACGATACCCTTGCTTGCTTCAGTCAATGTTAAAGAATATAAGGTTGAGAATATCTCTTAAGCAGGTTATCCCAGGGTTCTCAAAATTTGGGTTTATTATTGTTTTTTGGTCTACAGTAATAAAATATGAAAATAATTAATTTCAGAGAAACTCTTATTTCAACGATACCCTTGCTTGCTTCAGTCAATGTTAAAGAATATAAGGTTGAGAATATCTCTTAAGCAGGTTATCCCAGGGTTCTCAAAATTTGGGTTTATTATTGTTTTTTGGTCTACAGTAATAAAATATGAAAAAAATTAATTTCAGAGAAACTCTTATTTCAACGATACCCTTGCTTGCTTCAGTCAATGTTAAAGAATATAAGGTTGAGAATATCTCTTAAGCAGGTTATCCCAGGGTTCTCAAAATTTGGGTTTATTATTGTTTTTTGGTCTACAGTAATAAAATATGAAAAAAATTAATTTCAGCGAAACTCTTATTTCAACGATACCCTTGCTTGCTTCAGTCACTGTTAAAGAATATAAGGTTGAGAATATCTCTTAAGCAGGTTATCCCAGGGTTCTCAAAATTTGGGTTTATTATTGTTTTCTGGTCTACAGTAATAAAATATGAAAAAAATTAATTTCAGAGAAACTCTTATTTCAACGATACCCTTGCTTGCTTCAGTCAATGTTAAAGAATATAAGGTTGAGAATATCTCTTAAGCAGGTTATCCCAGGGTTCTCAAAATTTGGGTTTATTATTGTTTTTTGGTCTACAGTAATAAAATATGAAAATAATTAATTTCAAAGAAACTCTTATTTCAACGATACCCTTGCTTGCTTCAGTCAATGTTAAAGAATATAAGGTTGAGAATATCTCTTAAGCAGGTTATCCCAGGGTTCTCAAAATTTGGGTTTATTATTGTTTTTTGGTCTACAGTAATAAAATATGAAAAAAATTAATTTCAAAGAAACTCTTATTTCAACGATACCCTTGCTTGCTTCAGTCAATGTTAAAGAATATAAGGTTGAGAATATCTCTTAAGCAGGTTATCCCAGGGTTCTCAAAATTTGGGTTTATTATTGTTTTTTGGTCTACAGTAATAAAATATGAAAAAAATTAATTTCAGAGAAACTCTTATTTCAACGATACCCTTGCTTGCTTCAGTCAATGTTAAAGAATATAAGGTTGAGAATATCTCTTAAGCAGGTTATCCCAGGCTTCTCAAAATTTGGGTTTATTATTGTTTTTTGGTCTACAGTAATAAAATATGAAAAAAATTAATTTCAGCGAAACTCTTATTTCAACGATACCCTTGCTTGCTTCAGTCAATGTTAAAGAATATAAGGTTGAGAATATCTCTTAAGCAGGTTATCCCAGGGTTCTCAAAATTTGGGTTTATTATTGTTTTCTGGTCTACGGTAATAAAATATGAAAAAAATTAATTTCAGAGAAACTCTTATTTCAACGATACCCTTGCTTGCTTCAGTCAATGTTAAAGAATATAAGGTTGAGAATATCTCTTAAGCAGGTTATCCCAGGGTTCTCAAAATTTGGGTTTATTATTGTTTTTTGGTCTACAGTAATAAAATATGAAAATAATTAATTTCAAAGAAACTCTTATTTCAACGATACCCTTGCTTGCTTCAGTCAATGTTAAAGAATATAAGGTTGAGAATATCTCTTAAGCAGGTTATCCCAGGGTTCTCAAAATTTGGGTTTATTATTGTTTTTTGGTCTACAGTAATAAAATATGAAAAAAATTAATTTCAGCGAAACTCTTATTTCAACGATACCCTTGCTTGCTTCAGTCAATGTTAAAGAATATAAGGTTGAGAATATCTCTTAAGCAGGTTATCCCAGGGTTCTCAAAATTTGGGTTTATTATTGTTTTCTGGTCTACGGTAATAAAATATGAAAAAAATTAATTTCAGAGAAACTCTTATTTCAACGATACCCTTGCTTGCTTCAGTCAATGTTAAAGAATATAAGGTTGAGAATATCTGTTAAGCAGGTTATCCCAGGGTTCTCAAAATTTGGGTTTATTATTGTTTTTTGGTCTACAGTAATAAAATATGAAAAAATTTAATTTCAAAGAAACTCTTATTTCAACGATACCCTTGCTTGCTTCAGTCAATGTTAAAGAATATAAGGTTGAGAATATCTCTTAAGCAGGTTATCCCAGGGTTCTCAAAATTTGGGTTTATTATTGTTTTTTGGTCTACAGTAATAAAATATGAAAAAAATTAATTTCAAAGAAACTCTTATTTCAACGATACCCTTGCTTGCTTCAGTCAATGTTAAAGAATATAAGGTTGAGAATATCTCTTAAGCAGGTTATCCCAGGGTTCTCAAAATTTGGGTTTATTGTTGTTTTTTGGTCTACAGTAATAAAATATGAAAATAATTAATTTCAGAGAAACTCTTATTTCAACGATAGTCTTGCTTGCTTCAGTCAATGTTAAAGAATATAAGGTTGAGAATATCTCTTAAGCAGGTTATCCCAGGGTTCTCAAAATTTGGGTTTATTATTGTTTTTTGGTCTACAGTAATAAAATATTAAAAAAATTAATTTCAAAGAAACTCTTATTTCCACGATACCCTTGCTTGCTTCAGTCAATGTTAAAGAATATAAGGTTGAGAATATCTCTTAAGCAGGTTATCCCAGGGTTCTCAAAATTTGGGTTTATTATTGTTTTTTGGTCTACAGTAAAAAAATATGAAAAAAATTAATTTCAAAGAAACTCTTATTTCAACGATACCCTTGCTTGCTTCAGTCAATGTTAAAGAATATAAGGTTGAGAATATCTCTTAAGCAGGTTATCCCAGGGTTCTCAAAATTTGGGTTTATTATTGTTTTTTGGTCTACAGTAATAAAATATGAAAAAAATTAATTTCAGAGAAACTCTTATTTCAACGATACCCTTGCTTGCTTCAGTCAATGTTAAAGAATATAAGGTTGAGAATATCTCTTAAGCAGGTTATCCCAGGGTTCTCAAAATTTGGGTTTATTATTGTTTTTTGGTCTACAGTAATAAAATATGAAAAAAATTAATTTCAAAGAAACTCTTATTTCAACGATACCCTTGCTTGCTTCAGTCAATGTTAAAGAATATAAGGTTGAGAATATCTCTTAAGCAGGTTATCCCAGGGTTCTCAAAATTTGGGTTTATTATTGTTTTTTGGTCTACAGTAATAAAATATGAAAAAAATTAATTTCAAAGAAACTCTTATTTCAACGATACCCTTGCTTGCTTCAGTCAATGTTAAAGAATATAAGGTTGAGAATATCTCTTAAGCAGGTTATCCCAGGGTTCTCAAAATTTGGGTTTATTATTGTTTTTTGGTCTACAGTAATAAAATATCAAAAAATTAATTTCAAAGAAACTCTTATTTCAACGATAGTCATGCTTGCTTCAGTCAATGTAAAAGAATATAAGGTTGAGAATACCTCTTAAGCAGGTTATCCCAGGGTTCTCAAAATTTGGGTTTATTATTGTTTTTTGGTCTACAGTAATAAAATATGAAAAAAATTAATTTCAAAGAAATTCTTATTTCAACGATACCCTTGCTTGCTTCAGTCAATGTTAAAGAATATAAGGTTGAGAATATCTGTTAAGCAGGTTATCCCAGGGTTCTCAAAATTTGGGTTTATTATTGTTTTTTGGTCTACAGTAATAAAATATGAAAAAAATTAATTTCAAAGAAACTCTTATTTCAACGATACCCTTGCTTGCTTCAGTCAATGTTAAAGAATATAAGGTTGAGAATATCTCTTAAGCAGGTTATCCCAGGGTTCTCAAAATTTGGGTTTATTATTGTTTTTTGGTCTACAGTAATAAAATATGAAAATAATTAATTTCAGAGAAACTCTTATTTCAACGATACCCTTGCTTGCTTCAGTCAATGTTAAAGAATATAAGGTTGAGAATATCTCTTAAGCAGGTTATCCCAGGGTTCTCAAAATTTGGGTTTATTATTGTTTTTTGGTCTACAGTAATAAAATATGAAAAAAATTAATTTCAGAGAAACTCTTATTTCAACGATACCCTTGCTTGCTTCAGTCAATGTTAAAGAATATAAGGTTGAGAATATCTCTTAAGCAGGTTATCCCAGGGTTCTCAAAATTTGGGTTTATTATTGTTTTTTTGGTCTACAGTAATAAAATATGAAAAAAATTAATTTCAGCGAAACTCTTATTTCAACGATACCCTTGCTTGCTTCAGTCACTGTTAAAGAATATAAGGTTGAGAATATCTCTTAAGCAGGTTATCCCAGGGTTCTCAAAATTTGGGTTTATTATTGTTTTTTGGTCTACAGTAATAAAAATATGAAAATAATTAATTTCAGAGAAACTCTTATTTCAACGATACCCTTGCTTGCTTCAGTCAATGTTAAAGAATATAAGGTTGAGAATATCTCTTAAGCAGGTTATCCCAGGGTTCTCAAAATTTGGGTTTATTATTGTTTTTTGGTCTACAGTAATAAAATATGAAAAAAATTAATTTCAAAGAAACTCTTATTTCAACGATACCCTTGCTTGCTTCAGTCAATGTTAAAGAATATAAGGTTGAGAATATCTCTTAAGCAGGTTATCCCAGGGTTCTCAAAATTTGGGTTTATTATTGTTTTTTGGTCTACAGTAATAAAATATGAAAAAAATTAATTTCAAAGAAACTCTTATTTCAACGATACCCTTGCTTGCTTCAGTCAATGTTAAAGAATATAAGGTTGAGAATATCTCTTAAGCAGGTTATCCCAGGGTTCTCAAAATTTGGGTTTATTATTGTTTTTTGGTCTACAGTAATAAAATATGAAAAAAATTAATTTCAGAGAAACTCTTATTTCAACGATACCCTGCTTGCTTCAGTCAATGTTAAAGAATATAAGGTTGAGAATATCTCTTAAGCAGGTTATCCCAGGGTTCTCAAAAATTTGGGTTTATTATTGTTTTTTGGTCTACAGTAACAAAATATGAAAATAATTAATTTCAAAGAAACTCTTATTTCAACGATACCCTTCAACGATACCCTTGCTTGCTTCAGTCAATGTTAAAGAATATAAGGTTGAGAATATCTCTTAAGCAGGTTATCCCAGGGTTCTCAAAATTTGGGTTTATTATTGTTTTTTGGTCTACAGTAATAAAATATGAAAAAAATTAATTTCAAAGAAACTCTTATTTCAACGATACCCTTGCTTGCTTCAGTCAATGTTAAAGAATATAAGGTTGAGAATATCTCTTAAGCAGGTTATCCCAGGGTTCTCAAAATTTGGGTTTATTATTGTTTTTTGGTCTACAATAATAAAATATGAAAAAAATTAATTTCAAAGAAACTCTTATTTCAACGATACCCTTGCTTGCTTCAGTCAATGTTAAAGAATATAAGGTTGAGAATATCTCTTAAGCAGGTTATCCCAGGGTTCTCAAAATTTGGGTTTATTATTGTTTTTTGGTCTACAGTAATAAAATATGAAAAAAATTAATTTCAGAGAAACTCTTATTTCAACGATACCCTTGCTTGCTTCAGTCAATGTTAAAGAATATAAGGTTGAGAATATCTCTTAAGCAGGTTATCCCAGGGTTCTCAAAATTTGGGTTTATTATTGTTTTTTGGTCTACAGTAATAAAATATGAAAATAATTAATTTCAGAGAAACTCTTATTTCAACGATACCCTTGCTTGCTTCAGTCAATGTTAAAGAATATAAGGTTGAGAATATCTCTTAAGCAGGTTATCCCAGGGTTCTCAAAATTTGGGTTTATTATTGTTTTTTGGTCTACAGTAATAAAATATGAAAATAATTAATTTCAGAGAAACTCTTATTTCAACGATACCCTTGCTTGCTTCAGTCAATGTTAAAGAATATAAGGTTGAGAATATCTCTTAAGCAGGTTATCCCAGGGTTCTCAAAATTTGGGTTTATTATTGTTTTTTGGTCTACAGTAATAAAATATGAAAAAAATTAATTTCAGAGAAACTCTTATTTCAACGATACCCTTGCTTGCTTCAGTCAATGTTAAAGAATATAAGGTTGAGAATATCTCTTAAGCAGGTTATCCCAGGGTTCTCAAAATTTGGGTTTATTATTGTTTTTTGGTCTACAGTAATAAAATATGAAAAAAATTAATTTCAGTGAAACTCTTATTTCAACGATACCCTTGCTTGCTTCAGTCAATGTTAAAGAATATAAGGTTGAGAATATCTCTTAAGCAGGTTATCCCAGGGTTCTCAAAATTTGGGTTTATTATTGTTTTTTGGTCTACAGTAATAAAATATGAAAAAAATTAATTTCAGAGAAACTCTTATTTCAACGATACCCTTGCTTGCTTCAGTCAATGTTAAAGAATATAAGGTTGAGAATATCTCTTAAGCAGGTTATCCCAGGGTTCTCAAAATTTGGGTTTATTATTGTTTTTTGGTCTACAGTAATAAAATATGAAAATAATTAATTTCAAAGAAACTCTTATTTCAACGATACCCTTGCTTGCTTCAGTCAATGTTAAAGAATATAAGGTTGAGAATATCTCTTAAGCAGGTTATCCCAGGGTTCTCAAAATTTGGGTTTATTATTGTTTTTTGGTCTACAGTAATAAAATATGAAAAAAATTAATTTCAAAGAAACTCTTATTTCAACGATACCCTTGCTTGCTTCAGTCAATGTTAAAGAATATAAGGTTGAGAATATCTCTTAAGCAGGTTATCCCAGGGTTCTCAAAATTTGGGTTTATTATTGTTTTTTGGTCTACAGTAATAAAATATGAAAAAAATTAATTTCAAAGAAACTCTTATTTCAACGATACCCTTGCTTGCTTCAGTCAATGTTAAAGAATATAAGGTTGAGAATATCTCTTAAGCAGGTTATCCCAGGGTTCTCAAAATTTGGGTTTATTATTGTTTTTTGGTCTACAGTAATAAAATATGAAAAAAATTAATTTCAGAGAAACTCTTATTTCAACGATACCCTTGCTTGCTTCAGTCAATGTTAAAGAATATAAGGTTGAGAATATCTCTTAAGCAGGTTATCCCAGGGTTCTCAAAATTTGGGTTTATTATTGTTTTTTGGTCTACAGTAATAAAATATGAAAATAATTAATTTCAGAGAAACTCTTATTTCAACGATACCCTTGCTTGCTTCAGTCAATGTTAAAGAATATAAGGTTGAGAATATCTCTTAAGCAGGTTATCCCAGGGTTCTCAAAATTTGGGTTTATTATTGTTTTTTGGTCTACAGTAATAAAATATGAAAAAATTTAATTTCAAAGAAACTCTTATTTCAACGATACCCTTGCTTGCTTCAGTCAATGTTAAAGAATATAAGGTTGAGAATATCTCTTAAGCAGGTTATCCCAGGGTTCTCAAAATTTGGGTTTATTATTGTTTTTTGGTCTACAGTAATAAAATATGAAAAAAATTAATTTCAGAGAAACTCTTATTTCAACGATACCCTTGCTTGCTTCAGTCAATGTTAAAGAATATAAGGTTGAGAATATCTCTTAAGCAGGTTATCCCAGGGTTCTCAAAATTTGGGTTTATTATTGTTTTTTGGTCTACAGTAATAAAATATGAAAAAAATTAATTTCAGAGAAACTCTTATTTCAACGATACCCTTGCTTGCTTCAGTCAATGTTAAAGAATATAAGGTTGAGAATATCTCTTAAGCAGGTTATCCCAGGGTTCTCAAAATTTGGGTTTATTATTGTTTTTTGGTCTACAGTAATAAAATATGAAAAAAATTAATTTCAAAGAAACTCTTATTTCAACGATACCCTTGCTTGCTTCAGTCAATGTTAAAGAATATAAGGTTGAGAATATCTCTTAAGCAGGTTATCCCAGGGTTCTCAAAATTTGGGTTTATTATTGTTTTTTGGTCTACAGTAATAAAATATGAAAAAAATTAATTTCAAAGAAACTCTTATTTCAACGATACCCTTGCTTGCTTCAGTCAATGTTAAAGAATATAAGGTTGAGAATATCTCTTAAGCAGGTTATCCCAGGGTTCTCAAAATTTGGGTTTATTATTGTTTTTTGGTCTACAGTAATAAAATATGAAAAAAATAATTTCAAAGAGACTCTTATTTCAACGATACCCTTGCTTGCTTCAGTCAATGTTAAAGAATATAAGGTTGAGAATATCTCTTAAGCAGGTTATCCCAGGGTTCTCAAAATTTGGGTTTATTATTGTTTTTTGGTCTACAGTAATAAAATATGAAAAAATTTAATTTCAAAGAAACTCTTATTTCAACGATACCCTTGCTTGCTTCAGTCAATGTTAAAGAATATAAGGTTGAGAATATCTGTTAAGCAGGTTATCCCAGGGTTCTCAAAATTTGGGTTTATTATTGTTTTTTTGGTCTACAGTAATAAAATATGAAAAAATTTAATTTCAAAGAAACTCTTATTTCAACGATACCCTTGCTTGCTTCAGTCAATGTTAAAGAATATAAGGTTGAGAATATCTCTTAAGCAGGTTATCCCAGGGTTCTCAAAATTTGGGTTTATTATTGTTTTTTGGTCTACAGTAATAAAATATGAAAAAAATTAATTTCAAAGAAACTCTTATTTCAACGATACCCTTGCTTGCTTCAGTCAATGTTAAAGAATATAAGGTTGAGAATATCTCTTAAGCAGGTTATCCCAGGGTTCTCAAAATTTGGGTTTATTATTGTTTTTTGGTCTACAGTAATAAAATATGAAAATAATTAATTTCAGAGAAACTCTTATTTCAACGATACTCTTGCTTGCTTCAGTCAATGTTAAAGAATATAAGGTTGAGAATATCTCTTAAGCAGGTTATCCCAGGGTTCTCAAAATTTGGGTTTATTATTGTTTTTTGGTCTACAGTAATAAAATATGAAAAAAATTAATTTCAAAGAAACTCTTATTTCAACGATACCCTTGCTTGCTTCAGTCAATGTTAAAGAATATAAGGTTGAGAATATCTCTTAAGCAGGTTATCCCAGGGTTCTCAAAATTTGGGTTTATTATTGTTTTTTGGTCTACAGTAAAAAAATATGAAAAAAATTAATTTCAAAGAAACTCTTATTTCAACGATACCCTTGCTTGCTTCAGTCAATGTTAAAGAATATAAGGTTGAGAATATCTCTTAAGCAGGTTATCCCAGGGTTCTCAAAATTTGGGTTTATTATTGTTTTTTGGTCTACAGTAATAAAATATGAAAAAAATTAATTTCAGAGAAACTCTTATTTCAACGATACCCTTGCTTGCTTCAGTCAATGTTAAAGAATATAAGGTTGAGAATATCTCTTAAGCAGGTTATCCCAGGGTTCTCAAAATTTGGGTTTATTATTGTTTTTTGGTCTACAGTAATAAAATATGAAAAAAATTAATTTCAAAGAAACTCTTATTTCAACGATACCCTTGCTTGCTTCAGTCAATGTTAAAGAATATAAGGTTGAGAATATCTCTTAAGCAGGTTATCCCAGGGTTCTCAAAATTTGGGTTTATTATTGTTTTTTGGTCTACAGTAATAAAATATGAAAAAAATTAATTTCAAAGAAACTCTTATTTCAACGATACCCTTGCTTGCTTCAGTCAATGTTAAAGAATATAAGGTTGAGAATATCTCTTAAGCAGGTTATCCCAGGGTTCTCAAAATTTGGGTTTATTATTGTTTTTTGGTCTACAGTAATAAAATATGAAAAAAAATAATTTCAAAGAGACTCTTATTTCAACGATACCCTTGCTTGCTTCAGTCAATGTTAAAGAATATAAGGTTGAGAATATCTCTTAAGCAGGTTATCCCAGGGTTCTCAAAATTTGGGTTTATTATTGTTTTTTGGTCTACAGTAATAAAATATGAAAATAATTAATTTCAGAGAAACTCTTATTTCAACGATACCCTTGCTTGCTTCAGTCAATGTTAAAGAATATAAGGTTGAGAATATCTCTTAAGCAGGTTATCCCAGGGTTCTCAAAATTTGGGTTTATTATTGTTTTTTGGTCTACAGTAATAAAATATGAAAAAAATTCATTTCAGAGAAACTCTTATTTCAACGATACCCTTGCTTGCTTCAGTCAATGTTAAAGAATATAAGGTTGAGAATATCTCTTAAGCAGGTTATCCCAGGGTTCTCAAAATTTGGGTTTATTATTGTTTTTTGGTCTACAGTAATAAAATATGAAAAAAATTAATTTCAGAGAAACTCTTATTTCAACGATACCCTTGCTTGCTTCAGTCAATGTTAAAGAATATAAGGTTGAGAATATCTCTTAAGCAGGTTATCCCAGGGTTCTCAAAATTTGGGTTTATTATTGTTTTTTGGTCTACAGTAATAAAATATGAAAAAAATTAATTTCAGAGAAACTCTTATTTCAACGATACCCTTGCTTGCTTCAGTCAATGTTAAAGAATATAAGGTTGAGAATATCTCTTAAGCAGGTTATCCCAGGGTTCTCAAAATTTGGGTTTATTATTGTTTTTTGGTCTACAGTAATAAAATATGAAAAAAATTAATTTCAGAGAAACTCTTATTTCAACGATACCCTTGCTTGCTTCAGTCAATGTTAAAGAATATAAGGTTGAGAATATCTCTTAAGCAGGTTATCCCAGGGTTCTCAAAATTTGGGTTTATTATTGTTTTTTGGTCTACAGTAATAAAATATGAAAAAAATTAATTTCAGTGAAACTCTTATTTCAACGATACCCTTGCTTGCTTCAGTCAATGTTAAAGAATATAAGGTTGAGAATATCTCTTAAGCAGGTTATCCCAGGGTTCTCAAAATTTGGGTTTATTATTGTTTTTTGGTCTACAGTAATAAAATATGAAAAAATTTAATTTCAAAGAAACTCTTATTTCAACGATACCCTTGCTTGCTTCAGTCAATGTTAAAGAATATAAGGTTGAGAATATCTCTTAAGCAGGTTATCCCAGGGTTCTCAAAATTTGGGTTTATTATTGTTTTTTGGTCTACAGTAATAAAATATGAAAAAATTTAATTTCAAAGAAACTCTTATTTCAACGATACCCTTGCTTGCTTCAGTCAATGTTAAAGAATATAAGGTTGAGAATATCTCTTAAGCAGGTTATCCCAGGGTTCTCAAAATTTGGGTTTATTATTGTTTTTTGGTCTACAGTAATAAAATATGAAAAAAATTAATTTCAAAGAAACTCTTATTTCAACGATACCCTTGCTTGCTTCAGTCAATGTTAAAGAATATAAGGTTGAGAATATCTCTTAAGCAGGTTATCCCAGGGTTCTCAAAATTTGGGTTTATTATTGTTTTTTGGTCTACAGTAATAAAAAATGAAAAAAATTAATTTCAGAGAAACTCTTATTTTAACGATACCCTTGCTTGCTTCAGTCAATGTTGAAGAATATAAGGTTGAGAATATCTCTTAAGCAGGTTATCTCAGGGTTCTCAAAATTTGGGTTTATTATTGTTTTTTGGTCTACAGTAATAAAATATGAAAAAAATTAATTTCAGCGAAACTCTTATTTCAACGATACCCTTGCTTGCTTCAGTCAATGTTAAAGAATATAAGGTTGAGAATATCTCTTAAGCAGGTTATCCCAGGGTTCTCAAAATTTGGGTTTATTATTGTTTTTTGATCTACAGTAATAAAATATGAAAAAAATTAATTTCAGAGAAACTCTTATTTCAACGATACCCTTGCTTGCTTCAGTCAATGTTAAAGAATATAAGGTTGAGAATATCTCTTAAGCAGGTTATCCCAGGGTTCTCAAAATATGGGTTTATTATTGGTTTTTGGTCTACAGTAATAAAATATGAAAAAAATTAATTTCAAAGAAACTCTTATTTCAACGATACCCTTGCTTGCTTCAGTCAATGTTAAAGAATATAAGGTTGAGAATATCTCTTAAGCAGGTTATCCCAGGGTTCTCAAAATTTGGGTTTATTATTGTTTTTTGGTCTACAGTAATAAAATATGAAAAAATTAATTTCAAAGAAACTCTTATTTCAACGATACCCTTGCTTGCTTCAGTCAATGTTAAAGAATATAAGGTTGAGAATATCTCTTAAGCAGGTTATCCCAGGGTTCTCAAAATTTGGGTTTATTATTGTTTTTTGGTCTACAGTAATAAAATATGAAAAAAAATAATTTCAAAGAGACTCTTATTTCAACGATACCCTTGCTGGCTTCAGTCAATGTTAAAGAATATAAGGTTGAGAATATCTCTTAAGCAGGTTATCCCAGGGTTCTCAAAATTTGGGTTTATTATTGTTTTTTGGTCTACAGTAATAAAATATGAAAATAATTAATTTCAGAGAAACTCTTATTTCAACGATACCCTTGCTTGCTTCAGTCAATGTTAAAGAATATAAGGTTGAGAATATCTCTTAAGCAGGTTATCCCAGGGTTCTCAAAATTTGGG
>CAVNZG010000347.1:0-65083 GCA_963693315.1 Diogma glabrata
TTTTTGTCGTCGATCGTCGAGACAGATGGTGAGGTGGAGTGTCCGTATTTGCAAGGCTCGCTACACTTTCGAGTGGCAGTTCCGAAAGTCATGTGGTAGTAACACATGCCAGATTGATTGGATGTTGAACCGTACCGAGATCCCGATCTTGTGCGAAAACGAGATGGTGTTCTTCCCCGTCTGTTGGGGCTTGTGAAACGTGTCCGGGATCTGCTTCGGTGTGACTGCGTCATCTGTTCCATTGCTCTCTCTAACCGTTCCAGACGATTTTCCACAGTTCGAGTGGAAGTTCTGGTTTTTGCTGGTCCGCACTTTGAAACTTAGGTTGGTTGAATTTGGTGGCTTGTCGAATTGCAGAAACTTGTGGAGTGTTGACCGACATGGTTTCGTGCATTTTGTCCGCGGTCCTGGCCATCACCTCTGTCGTCATTGATTCAGGTTGCGCTGCAAGGGCGATTCTGATGATCTCTGGCATGTTCCGGATCCAGAGTGAACGGATGATCTTGTCCTGGAAATTGTTCCCGGCCAGTTGTTTGATGCGTCTGAGTGCTTCAGATGGTCGTTGGTCTCCAAAATTTTGCCTACTCAACAGTGCTTCCAGACGCTGTTCATCTGAAGGTGCAAGTCGTTCCAACAACGTTCGTTTTAACTCCTCGTACATGTTCGTTTCAGGCAGTGTGTCGATTACGTCCGATACCATCTCGCATAATTCGGGCGTGAGAGCATGCAAGACGTGCAAAAACTTTTGTTTGTCACTTTTGATACTCTGGATTTCAAACGTTGTTTCCGCAACCCGAAACCAGACCTTGGTTGCCGTGCCCAAAATGACTGGAGTTTTATTTGCGACGAGGCACCGAGCTCTAGGGGAGATTCAGTTTTCGGTTCTAGAGCGTCGTTCATCTGTTCGTCGTCAGACATTTTGGTTGACGGTAAGAAAAAGTTAAAATAAATATACAAAAAAAAAATAGAAAAGTAAACGCGAATATCGTTGTGTATTCTTCGTGATACTGTTAATAGCGCAATAATATTGCTTGATAGTTTTCAATTTTACAGAAAGAAGTAAATTTTCGAACGTAAATAAAAATGTAAAATATTTCAAATATAATGTGAATATAATTTTAAATATATTATAGTTATTTGTTTATTTATATATAAAGGAAAAGAGAAGCAAAAATGAGATGGAATAATATATGTTGCTAATTACTTTAGTCCTTTACGAGCAAAAAAAATTTTACGTTAAATTAATTTCAATGAAAAAAAAAAATCAAAAATTATTTCTTGTTTGAGTTAAATTAATTTCAATAAAAAAATCAAGAATGAAAAATAATTTCTTGTTTGAGTTACGTTAAATTAATTTCAATTAAAAAAAAATCAAAGATTAACACTAATTAATAGTAAATAATATGAAAAATATTATCTTAATTCGTGATCCCACGGTGATCCCACGGTGATCTTTTTGTGTTTTTAAACTGTAATGGTGGTGTCAGAAAAACTGCAGTTGTCTGACAAAACTGTTGGTTCAAATAATGGTTATATTTTACAGGAAACGAAAATTTATGATCGGCAATATATTTTTTTTCATTTGATTATTAGTTATTGTTGTTTTTTTTATTTGTTTGATTGTTGAATTTTGTAGGTTAAAAAATTGTTTTTAAAAATCCTTTATAAATTTTTTTGATTTATTCTTCTGGTGAAAAAGAAGTAACTCCATATATGGTGGCTTATTTGTCGTAGCTGTTCTCTTACACGTTTATCGTATTTTGCCGAATTGCACAACAAAGAAATGAAAAGGAATTAGTTGACGATGTCTAATCTTTTTATATGTTTAATTGTTTCGTCGACTACGTACCTTTTAACCTGGCACAAGAATGTGCCAGGCTGTCCAATGACAAAGCGTTCAATCTTTGTTTCCCGGTAAATACCGGCGTCGGTGTCACCACTGATGTTTTTGGCGGATATTCTTTATAGCAGCTACGTACAATTAAAAACAACCTTCGTATCTTTTCACGTATACACAATTTATTTGTAACTTATTTTGATATTCAAAATTTAATTTAATTATATAATTTTAGAGAACTTGGTTATGAATTAGATATGTAGATTAATCGATAACTAAATTAAAAACTGTCAAGCGTACACGATCTCACTTAATGAAAAGCTCGATTGTAAGTGAAGGAATATTTTTTACCTTTTTACCGCCAACCAAAATGACAAAGAAAATATTGCATTGAACTGAATTTGATGTTCGAAAATCGAATTGATTAAATAAATTAATTAATTAATTTATCGTATGGGTGGCGTGAATCTGATTAAGTAGCAGATGGTTCATGTCATGAGTATGGTCGTTAACTGATCGTGTGATCGTTTAAGTTTTTGTAGTGATTAATTATTTAGATTTAAATATATTAACCACTACAGTGCCTACATTTTTGCCCGGAAGAAAAATATAGTGCTGCAATTTTCGAAAACATTCAATTAGAAGAGCATATAGCTTCATGGTGATCACAAACCTCCTGACACCAAAACCTCGCTAGACAAAGTGAGAAAAATGTATGCAGAGAAAATGAAGGCTCATTGCGGGTCTACAATAGATAAACAGTCGAACAACAGAGAGTGACAAGTTGTCTGAAAACATACTTTTTAATGATACAGGATGGGCTTTGCCAATTAGAAAATTTACAAAATTTAGCGCGAAGCAGAAGAATTTTGTACTGCAGTTATATTTGAGAAGTAGAGAAGACTGGCATCAAAATAACTCCCGAAAAAGCTGCGAAAGAAATGAGAGAAAGAAGAAATAAAGATGGAGGAAAGATCTTTTTACCTCAGGAGTACATGACAACGCAAAAAATATGGAGTTTGTTCAATCGTATAGTAACGATGACAAAGAAAGGAAAACTTATGGACGTTGATCAAATCCTTGTAGAAGAAGATATGGGTAGTTCTACACACGAAGAAAGAAAATGGAGCTAATTACGGCACGACATGTTTTTTGCGAATAAGTTCTGCCAAGTAGTTTTAGTTAAAGTTGATGACGTTCTTTCAACTTTTCTGAATGTGGCCAGTCAAAAAAAAAAATACAAGAGTCATAATAAAAAAAATCCTTCTTACTCCTAAATTAACTCAAAATTATCTTAAAATACGAAATAAACATTTATTTAAGTCAAAATCCCAAATATTTAAGTCACTAAGAGACCAGTCGACTGAGAATTTATCAGTATTTGGCATAAAAATGACAAAAACTACGTCCAAAAAAAATAAACGGATTCTATACAAAGGCAATACATATTCACAATGTATAAAACTACAAAATTACCTGTAATTAAAATACTTTTTACGAAAGTATTTGCCAGGGGACTGATAATTTGAATGGGCAACACACGATCTTGCTAGTAATGATGACTGTTTTGATTGATAAAACCTCGGACTAAGTAAAACACTTGCAATATTATATTTATTGAACTTTAATTAATTCCTGTGACGAGCAATAACTTGATAGAAATATGAATTTCCAATATTTTCAATGTGTTTTGATTGGGCAGGAGAATAATAACAAATGTGGGACAAACTTTAATAGGATATATTTTATATGAAATATAGAGTAATGTTATGATTTTTTTCACATTATTAAAGCACCATTATTCGAAATTATTACTACAGTGTAAATTAGTCTCTACACACTTAGAATCATTGATTATTTAGTTTACCAGCTTTGACTTTCAAGGTGGGATAATTTGACGTTTTGAATAATTTTTTTTGTAAGAAATATATTTCGAAACGGGTTTATTTTGGGTGACCAGCTAGACATAGTTAAGGTTTATAAATATCATTTGAAAAAACATTTTTTTTTTCATATTATTATACGAAATACGAGCAGAGCCGTCCAAAATTCCTATGTTTGTAGAACTACCCATATTCAACAAGAAGACAATAATGAACAGGCAAGTTACCACACAAAGCATTTTATTGCGTATTTTAAAATTTAAGACATTTTTTCCATACTGATTCCAAAATATATGTTTTTATGATTATGATTAATTTAATAGATATTAGAGAAATTTGGTAGTTGATAATATACCACTTTAGAATGGTTAAACATTTTCTATGTTTGTAAATTTCTTATTAAATTTTTCTCAGGAAGAAGATCAAAATGAAGTCAACTTGATCCTCGAAAAGATAAGTAAATTATAAGAAAATATGAAATATAGGGTTTGGAGGTTCATCTACTCTGATCAATCAAATCCTAAGGGCTTCAAAATTTCGACTTTATTTAATGCACCAATATTTTATTTAAATTAGTATTTAATAAACATAAATTGATGAATTATTTAAAGGTACCACTATATATTTTATTTGTATACCAAGTATATTTTATAGAAAAAAAAATTACTTTTACTAGTAATAATCTACTAGGGGCGCTGTTTGTTTGTGGGAACTAATGATAAAACCACAATCCCACAATGGAATCTAAGCATTGCGAGGCCACAGTCGAGTTCATTTCAATCACTTATAGAAGGAAAAATGAAATGAAAGCAAAATAAAACCATCAAATAAAATATATTTCAAAACCTTAGTATATTTTTTTTTTCAAAGGGGAAGTATTGTGGGATTGAGATTTTGAAATTATTTACTAAATCGATTATGGTCCTAATTAAAAATTAATTTATATACATTATAAAATCAAAATAGCCTGAAAAATATGTAGAATTTGCATAATGATACATTTTGTAATATGCATATTGGAGGTTTGAAAAAAAACATGCATTAAAAAACAAGCTCTTCCCCAACGGATTTTAAGCTTGGATCTTAAACTACACAGTATGAAGTATAATTACAGTTATGTCTCAAATTTTTTGACTGATGGCTTCTAAAGTTATTGAACTTGAACTATGGGCTTTTTTGAAAAATTATCAACTCTAAGACTGTGTAGCTTCTAAAGCCAAGAGTGACCCAAGCTATTTTAAATTTTTCTAAGTACTTTCATATGTTTTGTAAGTAATCCGATAGTTATTGCCGTGGGTCACTCATCGGTTTTGTAGATATTTACTCCGATAACAAGGCAAAAAGGCAACGAAAACATCATTTTCGAATGACCTTGGCCCTCAAAGCCATGAGTGACCCACCAAATTATTTATGCTAACATCTACCTAGTATCATGTAGAATCCATATTAAAAAAATGTCATCGGTGATCCATGGTTTTATGAAGTAAAATGATCATATAATGTGTATGATTTGCCCGTGATTTTAAACTTTGACCTCTATTCAAGGTCAAACGCGCCAAATTTAAGAGGTTATAAACTGCATTTTTTCTTATCACAATATACTACTAATATATCCTGAAAATTTGAGGAAAATCGAGGACATCAAAAATCAAAAGTGTCCAACTTTAAAAAAAATGACTCTTAATAGCTTATTTTTTGTCCATACTCAGTACAGTCCAAAAGAATACACTAGTACTCTCTATGGGTTGTGTGTAGTGTATTATTTTGAACTGTACCAAGCATGGACAAAAAATAAGTTTTTATTCGCCTACATATTAAAGTGTTACTTTATTACTGTGATTTGCGGCTTTAAAGTATCACTTTTCAACTATTTATTTTGTCGTCATAGCTACGTCCAAAAAAGTAAAAAGCATTTGTATTTGTTTAAATTCTATGAAAAATAAATTTTTTTATCAAAGCAACCCGCAAATTCAAAATTTCATTATCCAATTAAAATAGTTGTTATCATTTGTTGTCATAGAATTTGGAAAAAATAATAAATATTTTTTCAAAGGTTACTTGTTCCACATATTTTTATTTTAAAATTTATGAAAATAAAAATGAAGATAAATAATTTTAATTTAGAATAAACAACTTTTCTTAAAATGTTTTGCTTGCGGCGAATAAAAAATAGTATATGATGCACGGACGTAAGCTATTTTGGACTTAATGTGGGTGCAAATCTCGGCTAGCGCCTCGATTTGCAAACTCCACATCCGTCCAAAATCTTTAGCTTTACGTCCTAGCATCATAATGTACTATTTTAAACTGTCTCCTCATAGTACAAAAAAATGATTACAGGTTACAAGTTAGATTCTATTTTTTATTCCTAATATATTTCAGATTGATTGTTATAATTCAGACGCAAATTTCATGTCATACAAATAATTAACTGTATTTTTTCAAAAAAATTGGCTAAAAAATAAATCAAAATCTTTTTTTTGACCCACTTAACAACATTTTTTTGACAAACTTATAATGCCATAATTCTCTATAATAATAATAAAATTTCATGTCATACAAATAATTAATTTTATTTTTTCCAAAAAATTGGGTAAAAAAATAAATCAAAGTCTTTCTTTCGACACACTTGACAACATTTTTTTCACAAACTTATAGTGCCATAATTCTCAATAATAATAATAAACTTTCATGTCAAACAAATAAGTAATTTTATTTTTTTCCAAAAAATGGTAAAAAAATAAATAAAAATCTTTCTTTTCTAAGTCACTTGACAACATTTTTTTGACACACTTATAATACCATAATTCTCTTTAATAATAATAAAATTTCATGTCATACAAATAATTAATTTCATTTTTTTCCAAAAATTGGGTAAAAAAAATAAAAATCTTTCTTTTGACACACTTGTGTCATAATCTAGTTTTTGATCTGACATACCATCAAGATTTCTCCAAATTCAATGTTCCTGCTCGTAATCACTTAAAATGAACGTTTTTTAAGCCAAAAATATGAAAATTTCCTATTTTTGACACACTTAATGACGAAATCCCTCCATTGGTTTTCTAGATTTTGGAGGTAATGACGGCCGGTGCATTTAAAAAAAAATTCAAAACAAAAACAGATTAAAAATTTACTTGGTACACACTTATGTGTAATATAAAGACACTAATGGCCGCACGCATCAACGTATTATTCTAATTCAAGCTTAACTAAAAAAATTAAATAGTGCGATAGAAATATTGAAGAACACAATTAACGATGCCATTAGAAGAAGTGACCCTTACTGATAATATGGTATCGGTCATCTTACCAATACTGTTAATTGGACTAAATAAACATTCACCATACACCAATTTCAAACCGAAAAACAAAAACATACATACAACAGCTAACGTCGCGGCATCTACCAGCTTCCTATTATGTACCATTTTTTGTTTTATGTTGTTTTTTCTTTAATTGAAATATTTTTAAATACTGTCAGTAAATGAAAACATACATACATTACTTTTATATTCGGTTTTTTTTGTTGCATATAAGAAAATGAAATAATTAAATTTACAAACATAATTATTTTTCTGGTTTATTTTTTATCGTTCCAGAAATTCATTGAATAAATACAATTGAATACAAATTTTACTGGTTTATGCTCAAAATTGTGTCAAACTAAAAATGCAACAATGTGATAATACGATAACAGAAATTGGTTAGTGAATTCTGAGTTATTTTATAATTGGTGTGTTATTTTTTTTTTTTTTTTTAATAAAATGTGTTGTGTAATAGGGTTTAGAATATGTGTCACAACAACACATAAATACCTTTTAAGACCTAGGTCTAGACCTGGGTCCCACAACAACTGGCGTTCTGAGGTGTAGATTAACGCTTTTTTTAAACATCTGTGGGTTGAAGCCACCTGAGACTAAGTGTTCCGGCAAACTATTCCATTTGTACGCAGTTCGGACAAAGAAGTCTCTCTGCGATCTGCCAGTATGACAGCGCGGGATCTTTACCGTTTCACTGGTTGCGGCAGCCGATTGCCGAGTGGAACGGGGGTAAGAATAAGTTTGAGGCATGATGCCGCTGATTTCATCTGAGCACTGCTGATGACGATATTTGTAAAAAACAACGAGGTCAGCAACAGTGCGACGATGTTGTAGGGAATCAAGTTGTGATGTCAAAGTTCGATCACCTACAATTCGTATAGCTCGCTTTTGAACAGAGTCCAAGAGGGCCAAGATGGAAACAGAGGCAGCACCCCAAACTTGACAGCAGTACTCCATACAGGGACGAATATAGGACTTATAAACATGGAGCAATTGGTATGGAGTGAAAAATTTTTTGCATCTATTTAGGAGGCCGAGTTTTTTAGATGCGCTTTTTGCCATCGCCATTACATGATCGTTCCAGAGTAGGTCATTTGAAACTGTGACACCCAATAAACGAATGTTTTTACATTCACCTATTGGTTCATGAAACAAAACTAAATACCATATTTAACGTATATTCTTTTGTGAATTAACTCAACCCCTAGTTCGTCGTTAAAAACAAAAATATTTAAAATCAAGTTTTTTTATACCCTTATATCACGTCTTCGTTAGAATCAAGGATTTAAAACTATTTGGGTTGGTTGATTTTCATTTGTGATCATCAGTTTAAATGGTTTCTTTCCCCAATTTTATCAAATAGAGTTTTTTATTGATAATGCTTAACGGAGTTTTTATTAAAAATAATATGTATGAATTATTAGACCTTAATGTAGGACTGATTGAAGAAGCTTCCCTAGTAAAAGAGAATTGATGAATTCATACAATAATTCGTCATGAAAATACTGATTACCTATTCAATGAAACGTATATGAGCTTGTGAAGTGAATTCACTTATTTACTTTTGTATATGCTCTTCTCATCCAACGAATGTTTCAATGAATACCATGCTGACTTCATTATGAATATCAGTATTATGTAACTCATGAAGTAATAAATGAATATCTACTGGAAACTCATGAATGATAAAACAAAGAGTTCATAACTTCATCAAGAATTTCACTACTAACAAACAGACGAAATAATTAGTGAGATTCATCACTGATGAAAAGATAGAATTGAATTATAAACAAATTTCAGCAGGAACTTCACTACTATAGAATAGTCGAACTCATTGATTACTTATTTACTATAAGTGAAATCAATGATGGAGCTAGTGAAATCAATGTGAACATAGAGCGTAAAACCCGTACAGAATATTTAGAATAAAAATAGTATTTCTACAGAATAAAATATGGAACAAAAGAAAATTGTGGTATTTTAAAAGCCATTTTTATGTTTAAAATTAGAATTTTATTAATTTTAAATTTTTTGAGGCATTAAAGTTAATTTAATAAAGCATTAATATTTTTTAAAGAGATTGTTCTTCCTTCTTTTAGAGGCGCTATTATAGGCGATTTAGAGGCGCTAATTTTTTCTTTAAATTAAAAATTATTATAACAAAAAATTATTGAAACAAATACTGAAGCTTCTTCGATTTTCTGTACCGTTAATCACTTTTGAATTGTAAATTTTTTTCATAACAATATTTCACTTTTAAACAAAAACTGATAAAAATCACAAGCAATAATAATATATTTCCTTTAAAAGTAAAATCAAAACTAGAAAAAATTTGTTGACTATCTTTACAAGATGTATCAAAAAAAATCATAAAATGCAACGAGAGTAAAGAGAGGGATTGTAAAATTTTATTTGCTGATAAACTAATTAAGAATTTCATCAAAATATTCATCACAGGATCACTTATTTATTTCTTTTAAAGGAGCCTGTAAACGAGCAACTAAAAATATGTATTGCCGGGCAATATTGCTGAAAATATTGCCCGACAATATTTTCGGCAATGTGCTGCCGAAAATATTGCCGGGCAATATTTTCAGCAATATTGCCCGGTCATGTTTTAACAAAACTCTTGTAAAATAGCATGTAAACAAGCAACTTTTTACGGCAATGTGTGGCTGGCAATCATTGCCGGGCAATATTGCCCAAATTCAAAAACATTCTTGGCAAATATTTTCGTATTGCCCGGCAATATATCCGTATATTTCGGCAATATGGCCGGTATTACAACTAATGGCTGACATGTTGCTGTTGATATCGCTCATCGAGCGAAAATATTAAACATTGCCCGTCAACTATTTCGATTTTTGTTGATGTTTTTTTTATTGAAATTGAGAATGTAGTTCGTTTTGAAGATTTGTAATGTAAACAAAATTATTTTGAAATAAAAATTTCGTTTGATTAAATGGTTGGTAAAAAAAAGGATATGAGTTTTTGAAATTGTTTTTGTGTTGTAAAATAAGAAAAAAGGGAATTTATTTCTATTCAGATGTAATGGTTAATTAATGATTGATGAAAGTTAATGATATTTTTTGTTGTTTTTGATGATTGTGATTCTGTTTTAAGAATGAGTGAATTTTTGTTCATAAATCGTTTAGTTTTAGTACATATTTTGAATGATGGAGAATAAATATGATGGTTTTTTAGTAAAAATTTGTAAAACTACTGCAATGGGAAGCATTTCTGCTTGATGGCTTAATTATTAAAGTAATTAAATTATTATTCTTTTAATGTTTAAAACACCCAAGATTTTATAAATATTTTTTTTATAAATAACTTAGTTTGAGGGATAATGAGTTGATAAACGAGCATGCTGAAAGTTTCCATATAAGTGGAAAGACAAGAAGTTTTTTTTAAAAATTGGTTTGTAATAGGAAGTACAATGTGTTATTGGTGTGACACATTGTACTTCCTATTACAAACCAATTTTTAAAAAAAACTTCTTGTCTTTTCACTTATATGGAAACTTTCAGCATGCTCGTTTATCAACTCGTTATCCCTCAAACTAAATTATTTATAAAAAAAATATTTATAAAATCTTGGGTGTTTTAAACATTAAAAGAATAATAATTTAATTGCTTTAATAATTAAGTCATCAAGCAGAAATGCTTCCCATTGCAGTAGTTTTACAAATTTTTACTAAAGAACCATCATATTTATTCTCCATCATTCAAAATATGTACTAAAACTTTATCGTTGAAGTCATACGTCACACAACAGCATGCGTTCTTAGGTGTTGTTGGACGTTTTAAACGTCCACCCAACAGCCACCTAAAGTTGGCAAATCATTCCATTTATACGCAGTTTAGAATAACATGTCCTCTGCATTTTGTTACTATGGCAGTTTTTATTAGCCTACACAAATTATGAATAGTTCTATCAAACTCTTTACGGAAAAGGTCATTTACCCATCCATTAAAAAGAATATGGTGGAGTATGCTAGAAACATTTGTTTTGACAAATTGACGCCTCGAGGGGCAACAGGTGGCTTTGGGTATAACCGAATGTGTGTTAACTAAATTATTAAAATCACTATTGACTGATGAATACAAGACTTCTTCCACCTCTGTTTTGTCATAATTCTTGCAAATAACATAGTAGATATAATTTATATTTATATTTGGATTAATTTGTCTTCGTTACAGTTAAACTGTAATGAAATAATATTTAGTTTTTTATTTTAATTGTTATCAGTTGGTATCCTGTTTTCATTTCTGTTGCTTTTAGTTTTATGACACAATCGATAGGAGGATTTCCAGCCTCAAAATTAGCTCAAAAAGTTTCGTTAAGTTGCTAAGATTAAAAAGACCGTACTGAGAATAACAAACAAAAAGGACTTTTGATGTTGAAGGACTAAGGTTTCAAAAACAATCTAGAGCTTCTCAAGTGCGTAAACGCAAAAATTCGAGTCTTGTTTGGGCTAGGACAAGAGAAAAGTAGGTGGGCTCGGGAGTTTCTTATATTAAGTGGTTCTTCTTATGAAAAGTTTAGAATTTTTATGATTTATAGACTACAAAGTTTTAAAATAAATCAAAATCTGTGGTCTTCGAGTTTTATATCTTTGCCTTGCAGTTAACTCCACCGCCCTGCCATTTAGGTTTGTTAAACAAATAACATGGGGGTTTCGGCACTGAGTGATCAAGTTACGGTTCCAGTCAAATTAATTGTACTGCTTTAGAGGAGCTAATTCAAACTCTTGCAATAACATTGACATGGACTTAAACTGTGGGTTAGTATATAATCTCGCAAAACAGAAGTGATCGATTTTACCAGGAAACAGAGGATCCCTGATATTAGCTTCATCGCTTTGAAGGAAAGTGGTCTTATATTTGCAGAACAAGCAAAATACTTAGGTACCCTGATGGATAGGAAACTCAGTTGGAAACCAAATATCAGAAAAAGAGCGAAAAAACTACGGTAGCATTAAATACTCATGTAAACAAATAATGGGTCAAAGGTTCTTGTTCTCGTTCAACATATATTTATTTCAAAATTTATAAAAATTTTTAATTTTGATTTAGATATAACAATTTTTTTAAATTTGCTTGCTTGCGCAAGTAAAAAATATGAATAAGTATGATGCAAAATAGATGGAAATCTCGGTTAGCGCCTTGATTCGCAAACTCCACATACATAAATTCTCTAAAACCTTAGCTTTACGTCCTTGCATCATAATGTACTATTACATCATATTGTACAGTTCAATTATTTTAATTATAAGTGGAAGATTCTGAACATGAAATATTCATGATAAGACTCTCTGAATAGTCGAAGCTAACATGTGAGCCAAAACACGATTTGTTATTTAAAACATTAAACATTTCCGTTAAAACATTTCCAAAAAATTGGAGATTTTGAACTTCGAAATATTATTGCATTGGTGGCAAAGTGTATAGCGTGTCTGCCAAAGAATTAAACTCTCTGGCATTGGTAAGGTTATAAGTTCGAATCGCAATCGCAACACGTAAAAGAAAAAACAGAGTTTTTTTCTGAGTTAATTCCGACTATCCCTTGTAATTGAAATTATTCAAACTACTTCCTTAGTAAACCCCAAACTGCCTTAAAAATCCCAAACGGTTTGTTTAAGGTTTTCCAATTATAGGCCTCTGCATATGTATAATAATGCAATTCTGTAACCATTCATTCATTCCGTCAACATTCCAAAGATTTTGTCCAATAAAATTCACCAACTCATGATTCCCATTAAATTAAAATAAAGGATAAACTATACCAAACTAATAAAGCATAAAATAAAACCGTCAAAAAATCCAATAATTAAATAAAATTACCAAAAAAAATTTATAATCGTATGATCGGTTTTTCTATCATTTATTATATGGAAACCTAAGCCGCGATCATTGATATAGTGTTTTTTTATAAAAAAAAACACTCGTATCATTTTAATCAAAATAATTATAGAGTATCATTTCGATTTCTATTCCTCCTCATTTTTAATTTAATTTGACCATTACTGATAGCCCAAACCTAACCACCATTACTAAATTCTAGGATCATGAAAATTGTTACGTAACATCCAAACAAAAAAAGGGAAGCTGAACGAATTTAAATTAAAATTAAAACAAAAAAAAACGTAAGGGATGATTATATTGTTTTTTATAACTCAAACTTAAAGATGAATGAAAATGAAATTGCGTTATCTTAAAGTGGTTTACCGTGAAAGGGTAGTTTTTAGATATCGAAGAACTACTAGATAAAATTTAATTTTTTTTCTCAATTCCATTTTTATTATGAGGTTAGATTAAAATTTTTGGTCATGATGTCGGCGGAGGAGTAAAGATAAGTGGCGCTAAGATAAAAGAATCAATGGTAAGTTTTTATTATTTGGTTGATTAAAACAAAACGATTCGTTTTATGGTATTTTTAATCAGAGAACACAGTAGCAATTATCAGAATGTGTAATTTTTAATGGTACTTGACGGTTTTATTACAAGTCGTGAGCAATTCCTTCGATTAAGATTAAGTGTAATGTGTGGGTTTTAGTTTTTACTTTAGTTTAAATTAGTTTATATAAAACTTATAATTATAGTTGTTAGGATTTAAAAGCAAATATCATAGATATATAATTATAAAGCTATTAACAATAATTATCCAAAAAGTTTTTTAAATGTAAGAGTAGCTTTATTATGTATATACGATTATGAATTTCCACAGATTGCGCTGAACGGAGAAGGAATGACAAATTAATGCTTTTTACTTGGAAAATGAGGTACGAATTTTTTGTTTTGTAGGCAGTTCATCCGTTTAGCATAAAAAATATGGGTTTGCCACACTTGCATTTCTCGACATTTTGAGTCCGTCTCTCGGTCGGCCGTCATTATCGACGAAAACCAGAAAACTACTGGATCGATTTAAAAAAATGTTGTATCTTAAACATGCTTCATTAATGCGGAGAGTCAACAAGTACAACTTGAACGGGCCTCGATGCCTGAACGGAAAGTCAAAAATAAAATAAAATCAAATGCCTATTAATCGTTAAGTTTAAACTAATTAGTTGTTACTTTGAATACAGGATCAAATTAATGGTTTGCCTTTGTATGTAGGATCAAAACTTAATCATTCACGCAAATGTACGTGTGTGATTGCATTTGTAAATGGTATAACAATTTTGTTGTCATTTTTTTAATAGTACAATTTAAAAAAGAAATGTGTGGAAAATAATATTAGTTTTCCTTAATTTTCTTAAACAAGACAAACATTAAAAAAATATACTAATTTAAAATATACTTTTAAGTCACTAATATTAATTATTCAAATTGCCTGTTTTGTTTTTGTTTCTTTTCATCACTCTCATTAAATTATTTCTTTCCCTAATAATTTTAGACGCGAATAAATTAAAATTCATCATTTAATATTACGCAAGAATTATTTCATAAAATGTTAAATGAAAGTTCTATGTTGTAAGTGTGTCAAAAGAAATTGTTAATTTTTTTTAAAAATAATGAATCTTAAACATTTTATTACCGAAGCGTTTTGAGAAACATATTTGCCTAGAAACCTTTGACACGTAAAATAGTCCCTGGGGCCACGCCGATTTCTTGTGATGATAACCACATATTTTATACTTCGTGAGTTCGGCAAGCTTCGAAAAATGCGTAAAGAAAAAACAGAAAAATATTTTTGGAAACTACACTGAAAAAAAAATTGAAGTTCATGACAACCTCATCTCGAAGTTGGCAGTTTATTATTCATGCAAAGAAACATTATTTGCAAACAAATTCACTGTGATTGGGACAACTACACGATAACATTTTCCTAACAACAGAATGAGGTTTATATAAAATATAAAATGTTATATCCAATATAATAGTAGTTGAATAAAGTAAATAACTATTTCCCTGAAAAAAATTTTCTTTGGCCTTATATCATGAATTTTTCATTTTTAAGTTTAAGTATTTGAGATTAATTGAACTATATTTTATTTTCACATAAATATTTCGTGTGATTGTCTCAACTTCATCGATTTATAATTGTAGAGTTGTTTATTTATTTATTTATTTATTTCAATTTAAATACTAGCAAACGGAAATATTTCCAATAACATGCTAGTATAGAAGTAATACAATTTAAAGACAATATTAAAAAATTATATAAAAAAATTACAGTAAAAAGCTTAAATTTAAAAGTAATACAAATTAAAGACAGTATTTAAAAAATAATATAAAAAATTACAATAAAAAGTTTAAATTTAGTTTATAAAAAGATAATGTTAATGTAATAAACCAAGAATGTTTAACACAAGATAAAATGAATAATATTAGAATTTAAAATATATATATGAAAATAAAATTAATTTAATTTAATTTAACAATTTGTAAAAGGCTTCTTTTAAACTGGACTAAGTTAGAGCAAAACAAATTGATTTGATTAAATTTAATGTTGTGGCTGTACTGTAATCTAATTAACGGTGAATGAACGCTTAGATTAGTTAGAAAAGTATTATAATACAGAGTGTACGAATGCCTAGTATTATAACAAGGTGTGGTATTCAAACGAATTAGACTAGCCAAATCTTATTCAATGCTATGGTTAAGAATTTTATAAAGGGTTGTTTGATCAGCAATAGTACGTCTTTGTTCCAATGATAATATATTATATCGTTTTAATCTATCTTTGTATGGTTGATATGGGAAGCTTAATTTAAAGTTCAGAAATCTAGTAAACTTCCTTTGAACCCTCTCAATATGATCAATATGAGTTTGATATTTTGGCTTCCAGACCGGCGAGATATATTCTAATGAAGAACGAACTATTGAATTAAAAATTGTAATAAGTGTTTTAGACGAACGAAAATTTGAACACACTCGCATAACAAAACCAAGCATTTTGAAAGCTTTGTTAACAATGTCTTGAATATGTATATTAAATTTTAATTTGTTATCCATAATAATGCCTAAATCACGAATACTATCTTTTTCGCATAGAGTTAAATTGTTAATATTATAAATAAGTTGTAATTGAAAAGATTTAGGCTTAAGCTTAAAGGTAAAACATTTATTAATGTTGAGATATAGATCGTTACTTTTGCACCACTCATATATTTTATTAAGATTATTTTGAAGCACTATACAGTCAGCTATGGATTTGATTGATTTAAATATTTTCAAATCATCAGCAAATAGGAGTGCTTTGCAATCCAAGCGTAAGCAAATATCATTAATAAACAAAATAAACAATAAAGGCCCCAAGATTGAACCTTGTGGTACACCCGAATGAGGACAGAAAGAAAATGATTCATAGTCATTAATGCATACAAATTGAGATCTTTGTTTTAGATAAGATTCAACCCACCTGATAAACTTTAGATTCAGACCGAAATTACGTAATTTTTGAAGGAGAATATTATGGTTAACTTTATCAAAGGCCTTTGAAAAATCCATATATATGACATCAACACCAGCGCCAGAGTCAAGCGATTCATAAATATATTCCGTATGGTTAAGCATATTAGTAAGAGTTGACCTACTCTTAAAAAACCCGTGTTGGTTTTTAATAATATTAATATTAGTAAAGTCAAACAGTTTGTTGTGAACAATTCTTTCGAAAATTTTGCTGAAACAATTCAATGTTGCAATTGGTCTATAATTTTCTATATCAGTACTGTCACCAGTTTTCAAAATTGGAATGATTTTAGCTATTTTCCATCTAATAGGAAAAACATTATTTTCAAAAGACTTATTAAATAGAATGGTTAATGGCTGACAGATCAATGCAGAAGTGTTTTTTAAGAAAATAGGAGGAATTAGATCAGCTCCAAAACCTTTATTTAGATCAAGTTTATTTAATACCGCTAGTACTTCTTCTTCCGTTACAGAAAATAAAGAATCTTCCAAAGAGATATCACTTATTGCAAATGTTGGTGTGGAATTAAGATGGGTACTGGTGTACACAGATTGAAAATAAGTCGCAAAAAGATCACAAATTCCTTTGGTTGAACTTTCTATATTGTTTTTAAAACGCATTGACGCTGGGATAGCATTAGTTTTTTTTAATTTTTTTGTAAAAGACCAAAACTTTTTAGGATCTGACGAAATGGAACTTTCAATATCACTTAAATAATTTGCATAACATACATTAATTTCCCTTTTAACAGAGCTCCGCAAAGAAGAAAACATATTGTAATAATCAAGATCACCAGTTTTTTTAAACTTTTTTATGAATTAGATTTTTAAATTCAATCATTTTTAACAAACTTTTTGAATACCAGATGGGATATTTACTAGACTTAATTTTGAATTTAGGGACAAATTGATTGATTAACTGATAAAGAACATCATAAAAAGCATCAACTGACTGATCAACATCTTTATTGCCAAACATGTGACACCAATTAATTTCAGATAGAGCTACGTTAATTTCATCATAATTTCCTTTGTAAAAATTAAAGCGTACAGATTCATCGGCTTTTAAGAGATCAAATTTTTTAAGATTTATTGAAATTTCAATTGGTGGATGATGTTGATCAATTTTTGATAACACATCCGTAGGATTGCTTACCGTAACATTGCTTACATGCAAATTGGATAAAACCAGGTCTAAAATTCGATTAGATTTATTAGTTAAATGATTGAATTGGGTAATATCAGTGAAACTCAATGTTTCGATAAGTGCTTGAGCTGGTCTAGTGACACTTAAAAGGCTTGGTTCCAAGATATCAGCAACAAATGACCACTTAATATTAGGTATATTGAAGTCACCAACAATAAGAAAGTTAGAATCAATTTTGTGTGTATTTATAATATTGTTGATATTTTCAAAATAACCATCATAATCCAAGATAGTTGCATTAGGATAAATATAAGGTACGTTCAAATATAATTTTTTGTGTTTAAACTTAAGACATACCCATATTTCCTCCAAATAAACTTCCCATAATGGTAAACGAAAGCTTTGAAACTTGGAATTAATTGCTATCAAACAACCCCCACCATCTTTTTTATTAGGAAAAAGATTAAGATCTCTATCCCTTCTATAAACAATGTATTGATTAGAAAATAATTCATTATCAGAAATGTTATCATTTACGTATGTTTCAGTAAGACATATTACATCATAATTAGACGCAAGTAAGTTTTTAAAAAAATCATTTGTTTTGCTTCTAAGACCATTAACATTTTGGTAGTAAATTGATAATAACATTATAAAAAACTATGTATATAATGAATAAAATGAAATAAAATAACACTAAACTAAATAATATTAAAAAAAGGAAATAAATTAATTATCTCGTAAAAATTGAATTATTTCAGCAGATGTAATTTTAGTGATTTTATCATTATCGAACTTTCTTACCAGGATATCGCCATTCTGAACCCATACATATTTAGCTAGTTTATCAGTTAATAACTCTCTGGCTTTCAAAAGTAGTTGTTGCTTGTATGGGTTAAGATATTCGGTAATGTAGAAGTTGTTACGACCATTATCAAATGATAAATCATAGCCAATATCACTTATAATACTGTTTCTTTTCATTGAAACTTTTTTAGCTTTAAAGCCATCCAAAATTTTTTGTTTTGTCGAAATATCGTCACATTTTAATATAATTACAGGAATAGTGGTCAAGTTCCTTTTAAGAGATCTTGAAATACTTTTTATATTATTAGAAGTTGAAGAAACTTCATAGTAAGCTAGAAGTTTTTGTTTAATATAAGATAAATCTTCATCAGCTTTAAAAGGAATGCCATGAACAACAAGGTCAAAACTGCGTTCATTATCATCCAGCGATATTACTTTATTATTAATAATCTTATTAACACTCACAGTATGCTCAAGAATTTTCATTCTCTTCTCCAAATTCTCCAGTTTAATATTGAAGCCGTCAATTAGGTTGGAGAATGAATCAACAGTTTCTTGAAATAATTTGTTTGAAATAGTTATTGCATCTAAATCCATTTTAACTTTAGTAAGCACAGTTTTTATATCATGTGCTTCATTCTGAGATTCATCAGAAACCACAGTTGGAACAGGAACTGCAATTGATTTTCTTGATTTTAATGGTATGCATGTGCTGCAGATCCAACCATTAATTGCACCAGAAGTTATAAGATCAAATTGATCTTTAGTTAAGCTCAAACATTTAGAATGAAAACTATTTTCGCATACGCAACAGCTTAATCCAGATTTTTTTCTTGTAATGTTTGATGAACAATGTATGCATAACATTTTAATTAATCATTTAAGATTAAAACCAACATATAATATACGTTTAAAATTGGATAATTAGACAAAATATTAAATATAAATTTATTTTAATATCAAATACAAAAATTGAAAATTGTGAACGGAGAAAAAACAAACACGTCCGATGCGATGCACACTAGATGTTTTTTGTTGAAGCAATTTCGTAGTTTGATTCGCCATATGTGACCGCACGGTGAGGTTGAGACAATTGCATTTCGATTGGAAATAGGACATGTTTTTTTCAGTGTACAAATGACGTAGATGATTGACGATTGAAGTATATTTTTTTGTTTCTAGTTGTAATAAATATCTCACAAATCATTAAAACAGGTGATTCCTTTACACAGATTGATAATTTTGATAAGCCAAGTCCAAGTATACAAGTTTATTCGAAATTGTCTGTAGTTTTTTGTGGTGATAAAAAAATTTTTGGAAAAAAAATAAAAATGTACAGTTAAGCAAAAATTTGAAATTCCTTCTTATCTTAAAAACTACAAACGACGTAGATGACTGTAGTATAAAACTTTGGTTTGTAGTTGTAATAAATATAATTTGGTAAGATCATTAACTCATGTGATTCCCCTACAAACAGTGATAATTTTAATTTAAGTCAAGTATACAAGTTAGTTCGAAATCAGTTGTATTGTTTTTTTTGTAGTAAGTAATGATAACCATTTTTCCTAATTTTTTGGCTACTAAACATTTGTGCTACAAAAAAGTACAATCGATTTTGAACAATCTTGTATATCTCCCTAGATGATCAAAATTATCACTGTGTAAGTAGAATTACTTGATTTATTGGAGAATAATTGGTTTTTCTTTTTTGTTTAATATCGTTTTACAACCACAAAAAATTGAAGTTTCAAACAAATTTCCAAAAAAACTTGTCTGTTCTACTAGTTTCTACTGTTCTTTTAAAATATATGGGCATCTGTCTCTTGATCAAAACCATTTCGCACAAATTTATGCTCATAAGTACTTAGTACATATTGATTAAATTATAAAAAAATATGCAGCGTCCTTAGATTTATAGTAGTTGCCAGATTAATCATTAATTATAATGCTTAAACCTTAAAACCTAAATAAGTTTAGTCTCTAAAAATATTATGATGTCCAGAAAAAACCGCATATATGTACCTGAAATAATCTAAAGACATTTCATATATATGATTACTAAAATCAATGTCAACTTTTCGAAGTTAAACGTTTCCTGTCATTAAATAATTGAATTTACTTAAAATTTTGTAGTACATCCACTTCAAAACTCAGTCAACAAAATTTAATCAAAATAAACAATAAACTTAAACTTATTGTATAACAACAAAAGCCTAGACGACGAATAATTTACAAACGTGCACTTTATAAGTAAATAGAAATTTATCTTAGAGAAGAAAAAAATTTAGAGAAAAGAAAAAAAATAGCTGTAATAAAAAGAAAACGAAACCTTTATTCATAATCACAATTAATGTTTTTCTATCACTTCTTAGAATTTTGTGGCACGCTTTTTTCATTTATATAAAATTTCGTTTTTTCCTATATTGTAACTTCTCATCTAATATATACTTTTTAGTTTTTTTACACTCCACCTGCCTGTTTCAAATGTTCTTATACAACGTAATTTTGTTTTTTCTTCGGTTTTATTTTTATTTTAGAATTATTTCTTATGTCTGGGTTTTCTTTTAAAATAAATTTTCTTTTATAATTATTTTTATTGTTATATATATTTAAATTATTCTAGAAATATTAATTGTCCTTGGTACTTAGTTTTAATTTTATTGTGATACTTGAAAATAGTCTGAGAAATACTATGTATGTAAATGAAAGCAAATCAAAAAATGTTTTCAATGAATTAAGCATGAGCATATGAAGAACATATTAATGGGGATTGTAATTTAATATTCGCATGTCGCCTTAGTAAGATAATTAACAATTTTGTTTTAACTTGGAAAGGAAAATACGACCAAAATAACAATACCTTTATCCTAAGAGTAAAGTTATCATAACATTGTTTATATATGACGCAACGAGAGTTTTTATTATCTAAACTTACATATTAAAAACACATGAAAACATGTCACTTTGCTTTCCCTCTTGAGTAATTGTTTTACTCATTTATGTGATTACTAAAAAACATAGATTTACTTGAACGTCAAAGCAATTGAAAATTTAGAATATATCGAACAAGTGTTATTTTTATTAAAAATCAACAAAGGAGCAGGCATTGAACAGCAGCAATATTAAAGAATTGGGAAAGATCCACTTTTCCAAATCAACTACATAAAATATTCGCTCGGGAATTAATTTTGATGACACTTTGAAAAAAGATGCTAATATGTATGGCAAGAAACTGATTAGTTTTTGGGCTATATTGAACAAAGTGGCGGGGCTTCCTCCGAGCACCTATTTATTTGTAAGTTCAACAACATCTGCACCTGATAATCGAATTGATGAAACGTGGCTCATCAGTATATTTAGTACTGCAGTTCTGCATCCCAACTTCTGGTTTTTCACTTAAGGCGAAAAAAGTTTATTGCAATTTGATGCATTTTTTCATTATATTTATTCACACTATAGCCTACAATAATGAAGTGATTCTGATTATGATGAAACGTATATATATGGATGTTATATATATTTTCAACATGTAACACTTACAAATTATTTAAATTTAATAAGTACTTTTCAAGTCACCATTAATCAGTCAAATATCAGGCAAGAAACGACCAACAAAAGATTAAAAATTAAATGAGGGGATTCCTATCTTTATAAAACTGTTTCGAAAGGATTGCACAAAAACAATGGTTAAAATAACGAATAAATTTTAGTTTTTGCTTTATTTCCGTTTGAATTAATTTTTAGGAGCTTTCACAAAATACTGTATTTAGATATAATTATTAAATAAATTTTGTTTTTAGTTGGATCAATTAAATTTAGTGCTCTACATGTTTTATAATTTTATTTGTAGAGGTTAATATTTTTAAATTTAAATAATTAATCTCTGCAAATATAAACGATCATCTACTCCTGACACCAACCGACTAAACATTTATCGAGTAAAGTCACAGCGCCACACGATTGACTATTTAATTAATTCGAATAACGAAGCAAAACTATCAAAAATCGTTTTTGAGTTCTATGCATTTTTTTTGCCATTTTTTGGTTGGTGACAAGTAAAAAGAAAATAAATTAATATGCTTTACTTTATATCCGGCTTTTCGTGGATCAACAAGTTTGATAAAAATTAAGCGAAATCGAGTGTGTAAAATCATCCTTAATATTGTTAAGCAAAATTTAGTTAACATAAGTGAAAATAGATAGTGCTTTTCTTGTTAAAAAAAATTAAAATAAACTGTGTTTTTGTATGGTTTTTACCATACAAATAGAGTTTAATAAATAAATAAATAAATTATTACAAGATTTGACAAGCATCATATTCTTATATTTTTTTGTAACGCCCTGAAATCAGATCCATCATGGCTATAGCCTCAAACATACACTGAACGAAATAATATGGATAAACCATCCATATTTTTAAAGAACTATAATATGGTTGATTTTTATGTTTAGCAACACTATGTTATGGTTAATTTTTAACAATAGTAAATTTGAGGCTTGACTATAATATAGTTGCATATTATTTATTAACACTAATATAAGGGCGCTACAACCATAGTTTTGTTGCAAAAAGACCATAATATGTATATAGGAATATAGAAAATTGACAAGCAAAAAATTTTTTATATCTAAAATTCCTTAGTTTTTATTATTTTTTGTATGTTATTATTTTTGCTTTAACATTTTTTTAATTTTTTTCTAATCATATGTTAAGGTTTAAAACATTATTATATTTTTTAACATAATTATTATTCAAATCAGGAATTTAATTATTAATAAAATAAATTTTTATTACTATTTTAACTAATTACTATTATAATAATTATTTTAATACAAAATAAATACTCATATTTAAATACATTTGTTTCATTTCAATGAAACAGTTTTGTTAAACACAAATCTTCAATTGGCAGTATATATGCCACAGTATATGTATCTGGTAAACTGATACAAAAAATATTCCTTATAAATAAGAATTTAACTTTATCAAAGAAAGAGGGACATCCTATTTTATCCCCGTTAATAAAAAGTTGATTTTTTTTAGAAATAGAGAGATTAGGTCCTCTTCATCCTTATTATGAAAAAAAATTGCGGAAATGAAAGGATCAAAAGTTATAAAGGATCAAACTTTCAATTTTACCTTGGTAGGGGGGACCTTGATTGAGTATTTTTTAGTTTTTTATAATAAATATTAAACAATTTGATTTTTTTGTCAGATAAATGGAAAGATTATGTCTCTACTTCATTCGTTTAAATTGTGGATGAACAATTCATTTAGATTTCACGTCGTTGATTGTTTTAAAAGAACCAACCGACAATATATTTTTTGTAACACATGCATAAAAAATATTCAATTTTGTACTAGAATTGTATGCCTGGCACGCACGCCGCCTGCATGTGCGATTTGTAGTTAAATCTATCCTATATATAATATTTTTATAGCACTAAAATATCAAAATAATAATTTAAATAACTTACCATAGATGAAAAACGTGTTCTAGACAGAGTTGTGAAAACTTGACCATTTTTGATTTTCCTGAAACTTGGCATATAAGCAGTATGGACAAAATAAAAAATAAAACTTATTTTAAAATTTTTTAAAGTGCATAGTTTGAGCATATGGGGCACCCCAATATGCATGAAAAATGAAAATTCTGCCAATCCGATGTAACTTTGAAATTAAATTGCTCAAGAACGGCTAAAAGATGATGAAATTGGCATCTTTTTTTATAATATATATGTGTTATTATGGTTTTCCATATTATTCACTGTTTGTGTGCTTTTGTCACTTTTGAATTAAAATCCATCACTATATGTGTTATTATGGTTTTCCATATTATTCACTGTTTGTGTGCTTTTGTCACTTTTGAATTAAAATGCTTAAAAAAAAAATTGTAATACTAATTTAAGAACTGAGGATGACGTAAGTCGAAATCGATATTCTATTAAATAAAAAAAATGTATATTTTTAAATATTGCATTTTAATCTTTTTTTTGTTAGATAGATAGATTAGTTAGTCGTTTGAAAAAAAATTAATTTATTGTTTTTATAATTAATTTTTAAATAAAAATATTGAAAAAACCATTTTAAAGATGGCGCTAGGGTCAAAGATCAATTGGAATTTAATTAATTTTTTTTCTGAAAATAGTTTTATCCTTACTCTAAAACATATCAAATTAACTCAGAGGCGTTAATTCTTGTTCTTGAGATATTTAATTTTAAAGATTTTTAGTACGACTGAAATTCGAATTTTTCTTCATTTTTTCAAACAACTTTCATTAACAAAATATTTTGAAATCAATTAAATTTTAACTTTTTTTATTTTTTAAATATAGTTCCAACCTTCCTTTAAAATATATCAAATTTACAAACAGGCATTAATTCGTGTTCTTGAGATATTTAGTTTTAAAGATTTACAGTCCGATTAAAATTCTAATTGTTCATTATTTTCTCGAACTTCAGTGGTTAAAATTTTTTGATGATAAAAATTGTTCGACAAAATAATGAAGAATTGGAATTTTATACCGACTAAAAATCTTTAAAATTAAATATCTCAAGAACACGAATTAACGCCTCAACTTTTTCACCTGCGTAGATCACGTTTTTCATTCATATAGTAAGAACAACTTAAACACATTGCATCATTTGAAATTGCAAGAAAAAATAATTTATTTGGGTTTTTAAAGTTTACAATTTTGACAGCTCTTATTGGATTCCTATGTTTTTTTATAAAACCGGTAGTTGGATTCTTACAACTATTACAACGAAGATGGCGCACTTTAATTATTTAAATATCTCAAATTTGTTTATAACTTTGTTAAATAAATGATTAAATTAACAATTAAATAAATATTTATAAATTTTATGCATTTGTTACAAAAAATAGTGTGTATTACTAGTGCGAATGGGTTTTCCAAACGCGAGATATTGCAGCACTCCCCACGGTCGTGCGGCAATCTAACTCTTGTTTGGAAAACGCATTCGCACTAGTAATACAATTTACTATTTTGTAACACATGCACAAAAACTATTCCATTTTGCACTAGAATAACATAAAAGAAAAATCTACTTTTCCGCACATATGATCACAAAATATTTTGTATGCCTGGCACGCACACCGCCTACATATGAGATTTTTAGTTAAATATATCCTGAAAATATTATTTTCATAGTAATAAAATATCAAAATAATAATTTAAATAACTTACCATATAGTAAAAATAACTTAAAAACAACCCAAAATAATTTGAAATGCAAGAAAAACCAATTATTCCACATTTTCAAAAAACCAGTTGTCAAAATTGCAATGTTTTTAAAAAATTCCAAAATGGATTGCTATGTTTATTTTTATTAAATGTTAACAGTTTAGTACAATTTAGAAGCGAGCTAGGTAGTATAATTTACTTCACTTCACTTCACTTTACTTCACTATTTCACTTTAGTTATTTAAATATCTTAAATTTGTTTATATAACTTTGTTAAATAAATGGTTTAATTGGCAATTAAATAAATATTTATAAATTTTATGCATTTGTCACAAAAAAATAGTGTGTATTACTAGTGCGAATGCGTTTTCCAAAAGCGAGCTATTGCAGCACTCCCTACGGTCGTGCTGCAAACTAACTCTTGTTTGGAAAACGCAATCGCACTAGTGATACAATCTACTATTATCTTGCTGTCGCTTGTTTAAAAAATATTGTTGAATTAAACGTAGTTTGCCAATTTTGACATATAGGCAAAATTCCATTTTGAAGGAATTGTTAAATTCGTTTTTATTTTATTTACTTTTTAGTGAAATTTCGATTGCTTTATTTGTCAGACAAATTAAATTAAATATCAAATATTAAATTAAATATCTAAACATTAATAATATTGAATTTCATTTCATCAATCATTTTCATTCTAATTTCAAAAATATTTATATAACAACGTTTTGAGTAGCCTATAAATTATTCCTATATACGGTTTTTAGCTGTCAGATAATTATTTATAATTTCTCCTAAAATTCACTGCAAATTCATTCTAAGGAGAAATTTGGGTATGGTTATGTAGAGTTTTTTATATTTTTCATTGCGTTATAACTCCCCAAAGTTCGATATAAATATGCAATACAAAATGACCATCCTGTTCACCTTGGTGAACAGGGTAATATAATTATTCGTTTTTATTTTGATTTTATTTGACTCGCTTCTGTGACCTTGCAAACGTAGTATTTCATAATATTTCATAATTATGGAAAAAAATTTGCGGAAATGAGTTATAATCAAAGGATCAATTAACTCAAAGATCAACTTTCAATTTTACCGTGGTGAACAGGGTTATATAATTATTCGTTTTTATTTTGATTTTATTTGACTCGCTTCTGTGACCTTGCAGACCAAAACCTTTGACCTTCGATCAAAAATAGCCACCGCCCCTACACCCTCCATTCCCCATCCCCCTGCTACACCCCTCGAGTTTTTTTTCAACAAATTTATAATATTTATAAATAATTTGTTTAATATTTATTATAAAAAACTAAAAAATAATCAAAGTTTGATCCTTTATAATTTGACCCCCTCATTTCCGCAAATTTTTTTTTTCATAATAAGAATGCAGAGGACCTAATCTTTCTTTTTATCTAAAAAAAATTAACTTGTATAATATTTATTATTTTGAAACGAAAAATTTGATTGTATTTTGGTTTCAATTCAATTCAATTTAAGATTTTCGATTTAGTTTGAAGAGTGAATGCTGCTACTAGCAAGGATTACTATAGATAAAACAAAAGAAAAGTTTTTAAAATAAGAAAGTTAAATTTTTACAAAGTTTAAAGTTTTACATTTTAATAATTTTGTTTGTTCAAACTTAACAAATATTATAATAAATTTCACTAATAAATTAAAATAAAAACGCCAATTTCTTGTTAACTAATAGTTTTTATTTACTATATACGTATTTCGAAAGTTATGCTTTAAAGTTTTGTGTTGTGAATCTACTTTATTTTTACTTTTGTATTACATATAGTAAATTGTTCAAAAAGTGTATAAATTATAATTTTATTAATATACCACATAATTAAAAAGTCAAAGGTGGGTAAATTCTTTAAATATTTTGTAAGGAAACAGTTAAATGTGAAAATGTTGATTTAAAGGTCGTTTTTGAAGCACTGCGTTTTTTTTATAATAACATAAAAACATTTATAATAACAATTATAATAACAATAGACAAAAACTTAAGTTTATTTCATTTTCACTTTATAGATTAAGCTAGAACCACTCAACCAAATCGGCCGATGAAGCAGAACTCTATTATAAATTCGTGTTCAAAAATACGTTGAAACAAGATTTTGGAAATAACTTTTCGAAACCTAGAAGACGAATTTAAAAAAAACAAATATTTTATTTATTAAAATATCATCGCCAGGTTATATAAATAAATTATTTTGTCTTCCAAAATTACTGTTTTTACAATAGCTCTATACCGGTCCCCCAACAAACGCAACCCAAACTTTTTTAATTTACTGACAAAAATTGTGGTCGAGGTTAGAGCAAAGTCCCCTAATTGTTAGGTTATCGTTACCGGTGACTTCAACGTCCACAACAGATCATAGTTGGAATTCTCCAAATCGACCGACGATGTTTACAATAGTGGAAAACTGGCAGAAATTTTTGCCGCGTCTCAGGGTCTATCCCAAATTGTTAAAAACCCAACTTTCACTCCCCGTAATGGTGGTGATAATAGTTTTCTTTTTGATTTCTATCTTACCACAATGCCAGATATTACGAGTGTCGATGTCGCGAAAGGTAGTATTGGAAATTCTGATCATTACTTAATTTCATCAGTTATCAAAACTGATTTACTTAAAACTGCAGCTCCCAAGCCCCGTAAAATATTTCACTCCTCAAAAATGGATAAGAGGGGTCTTCAAAATTTTTTCCTTGGTTTCCTTTTCGACCGTCATTGTTTTTAGACTGGCAATGTTAATGTTTCTGCTCAAAACTTTACAGAAACCATCCAATAAATATCAATATCCAAGCTATCAATAAATTCGTCCCTTTTTCCAATGTAAAACAAAAACAAATATACATGTATTCAAACAAACGTAGATCATTTAATATTTGGATTCATAACAAAACTCCCGCTAATCGATCCCAATATCTAAAGGCCAACAAAATATCTAACCAGATTATCTCAAACGAAAAGTCTGAAATTGACAGAGCAAAAGCTTCAAAACTTACGACTATGTCTATTTCTGAAAAGAGCTTCTACAGTGTCATTAATTTTTTAAATTCTGGTACAAAATCTTCTATTCCCCCTATTATTGATGGTGATTTAATCGTCAATGATCCCGCAAGAAAAGCTAACTTGCTCGCTGAACGCTTTGCTCTGAACTCCACTGTTTTGGAAACTCCTAAAGAAATACCCCAAATCCAGTCTTCAGGAGTTAATATCAACAACCTTCACTTCAAACTCAAAATAGTCGCTAAACTTTTAAAGGGGTTAAACATCAACAAAGCTTCAGGAATGGACAATATTCCACCCATTATTTTGAAAACCTTTTCCAAAAAACTTGCACCAACTTTGACTAAAATATTCTACCAATCCTACAAATCTGGGGCCTTACTCTCACATTCGATAGCTTTCGTTTTAAAAACGATAGTTCTTTTCGACTAAACTAAAATTTCATACTCTAGCATTCGATAAGCCAAGAAAATTTTTACTACAATTTTAGTAAGTGTTGTCAACAGTAAAATATAGAAAATCTACTACATTTTGTATTAAATATGTCAAATGTCAGTTTTGTATTGGTAAATAATGTCAATGTTGGTGATTAATTTGAAAATATCTGTTTTTTATTGCGTGAATAAAATAATATTGTTAGATTATTTGCTAAAAAATTCCAATTAAATTGAAAATTGTTGTGTTGTTGTATTCTTTTTTTTTTTTAAGTAGACCTAACAATAAAAAAATATTTCGCAAATTCATAAAATGGTTCTTTTACTAATAATATATAAACAACATTTATTCAATATTATACTTAATATTTAGGAAGAAAAAAAAATTAACTTCTTTTCGAATTTAAAAACGACCAGAAAATGTAGGCGAATACAAAAACGATAAAAAAAATTCAAACACAATAACGTTATAAAATAATTTAGAAAAATATTGTTGCGCTATCTAATATTTTATATGTCAAATAAAATATTCGATAGCGTTTATTCGTCTTCGAATTTCCGAGTACCAAATAAACGAAGGCTATCGAAATTGGGTGTAAAACGAAGGCTATCGAATGTCAGAGCAAGGCTGCTGATATATTTCGCTCGTGCTGGAAGTTGACAAATGTTCAGCCCGTCCCAAAAACGGACCAAAATCCGATATCTCAAATTATAGGCCAATATCTTTACTATCGGTCCTATCCAAAGTCTACGAGCATTATATTAATACACACATTTCAAAATTTCTGGAAGCAAATCATTTAAGCCGACAGCCCATACGGTTTTCGAAACAAAAGATCAACTACCGATCTATCAAACTATGAAGCGCATTGTTGGAACAGCATACTTGATAAAGGTGGTGAAACATACGTTATCGCTTTAGACATCTCCAAGGCATTCGATCGAGTCTGGCATGCCAACTTAATCAACAAGATCGTTGCGTACGGTTTTCATCCCAATGTTGTAAAGCTGATTCAAAATTTTCTATGCAACCAATACATTTCGGTCTCCTTAGACGGATTTTCTTCTGAGTCTAGACTAATTAACGCTGGTGTACCTCAAGGCTCAGTATTGTCCCCAACCCTATTTTTGATTTATATCAACAAATTGTTGAAAATCACCAGCAACCCAATAAATAGTTTTGCAGATGATAGTACTCTGCACAAGTCGTTTGAGCCCCTTCCTTCAAAAAGTGAAATGCACGAACGAATTAATCCCGCCCGGAGAGACGCTGCCATAAACGTAAATAAAGTCGCCGATTGGGGTAACCAAAACCTGATCAATTTCAACTCTATCAAAACACAGCTGTTGATTGTTTCCAGATCAAAGACCGCGTTCCCCAAAGATTTTTTATTCGGTATGTGTGATGAACCAATAGGTGGAAAATTGAAATTTCAGACAGATAACATGTGAAACTGTTGCTCGTGTTGACTTTAATAATTTACCATATTTAAAGTGTCTTATTACTCAATAAAAGTTATTTAAAATGTGTTTCAAACCAAGTGCTTCAATAATATATAATAATATTTAAAAAATAATTCAATTTTTCTAATTAAAAGATTGAAAAATCAGGAAAATAATTTTTTTTCTCTTGAAACTCTCGTAATTTATGGTTTTCAATTCGATACAACATTGTTGCGTCGTTTTTTGTTTTTATTACTTTTTTTCAATTAAAATTAAAATGAAATTAAACCGTAATGATTTTAGTCGATGAAAATTACTAACATTTTTAAAGTTTATAAAATTTATTTGTTTTTTGTAATGTTAAATAGGAAACGATCTAATCAACAAGTTGTATATATAGTTGGGTATAATTATGTAAGAGGATACTCTTACATTAAAAAAAAAACAAATGTCAATTTTTGTTGTAGTATTTCGAGAATATATTACATAAACATTTCTAATTGGAATTTCGTGTTTCTTGTTTTGATTAAAAAAAAAATTGTTTGTTGATTTAGAGAAAATAAAAAAAAATTTTCAAAATGCCATTACCGGGAATAAATAGTATAACAACAAGTGGAAGTAGTAGTAATATTTTAACAACATCTACTACTATTATTACAACTGAATTTTTTGATGTTGTTGTTGTTATAATATATAAATCTAATCAATTGAATTTAAATGAAATAAATTTTATCTAGATATAGAGGAAAACAAAATATCTCAACTTTCTTATTTCAACAAGAAAAACTAGATTGACGGGGATATGTTGAAACAAAATTGAATGTGACATGGTTTTGGTCAAGGGCATTAATTGCACAAATATATAAAACTAGGGGGTATCCCGCGGGCTCCGCCCCTCCCCCCCACCCCGCCCTCCCTCCTTTCCCCCTCCCTACGCACACCAATACACTCTTGCTCTTTTCATCCGGCTTTGATACAACTACTAAGTACTATCCATCATAATCCAACCTCTTCTAATCTATTCTGTGTGTACCTTCTGCTTAACTATAATTCTACAAAAACCATCGTGAGGTTAACGATAAATTTTTATACGATTAATGACAAATGGTTGAAAATAATAATAATAAGAAAATACTGAAATAGCAGCTTTTGTTCTTCTATATTTTATTTGCAGAAAATGAAGCTATGCAAAAATAATGATGGAAAAAAAATATTCTATGATTTTTACATCGACATCGACATTTCTACATTTACATCGACAATGACAACGAAATTTCGTACTGAGTTTCTTAAAGTTCATTTTATTAAATCGGTTTAAATTATTAATGTTTGAAAATGTATATTATAACCTAAACTGTTTTTTGTATAAAAATATCAAATGTTTTCAACCTACATTGTTTTTAAAAATTGTTAAAATTCTATATTTTTCTATGCTGTTATGTTCGCTGTACTAAAGAACAATTTTCTGGTTCTGGTCCTGCCATAATAGCGCTAGTATTTTACGAAATGTTGTGTCAAAAAGTGAGGAAATAGACCTTTAATCATGTACTTTCATCAATTTGTTTCCTCTTTTCTTTTTTAATCAACTTATTATAAAAACCATCTACCAACTTTACTATTTAATGTAAAAATTATTCCTTTAAAAAAAGGTTATTATTCCTTTAAAAAAAATTCGATCTATTTTTCATAATAAATATTACATATCTTGTGACTAATTCAAAATAAAAAAGGTTTTATTAATAAAACATCAACAAAAATTATAAATATATGTATTATGTAACTTAATTAAAATAAAAAAATAAAATCCCCTAAATGCATTCTATAACATGATTGCATTCATAACTAAACAAAATGACATCACACGATCTTTTATGATAAAGCTGTTATATTGCAAGAGAAATACATACTCAAATAGTAGTTTTTGTTTTTCCTTAATTTAGTTCACAGGAATGAAATTATGGCAAATAATTATCGGAAACCACTATTATATGATTTTTAGCACTGCCTGTCAAAAAACTAATTAATTTTCTTGTTAATATCGAAATTATATAATAATTTGAACGAAACGGGAAATGACAGTGGAATAAAATGCTATGAAAACTGCATTATCGTAAAACTAAATGTATGTATGAATAAAATAATAGTGTGTAAAAAAACAATAATTTTAATGTTATTTATAGTAGTTGTTGTTATTCTTAATATCGAAATGTAAATATCGAAATGATTTTAATGATTTTAATTTGAACAAATTATGGCAAAAGACAACTTAACTTTTTAACTAACTTTAAAGAACTACTTTATCGATAATTCTAAGTATCCAAAAACAAAATTTTATATAAGTTTTATTTATATATGAATTATTTATTTATATGAATTCATTCATGAATAATAAAATAAAAAAGCACAATAATTTTAAAGTTATTTAAAGAAAATAATGAATTTATGAATAAAAAAAAACAATTTTAATGTTATTTAAAATAAAAATTTAAAAACTGCATTATCGTAAAACGAAATGTATGTATGAATATGAATAAAATAAAAGTGTGTAAAAAAACAATAATTTTAATGTTATTTAAAAAAAAATAAAAAAAAACTCGCAATATTCAGGTCGAACTTTCAATCTTATGATCATCAGTCGAGCGCGCTACCAATATACCAATTTGAACTATATTTGAACTATGGACTAAAGGATAGATAAGGTACCCGTTACGCTCGTATAGAAGGATAGACGTACGGCTATTATATTATAGATTTTTTATTTTATGTTCGTTTAATTTATGCCGGTTTATTTTCTATTCATTTTGTTTTGGATTTAGTGCTTATTTCTATCGGCCATTTTGAAAAATAAAAAATTGTTTTTTTGTGAAATTGTGATATTTTAATAATTTAATTTATTGTAAACAAAATGGAGTATTTTAGTTTAAATTTCATAATATAATTAATGAAAATGCAGATTTATTAGAAATAAAGATACAAATTTCGTCTACTTGAAAAGGTGTCATGGCGTGTGAAATATTATTCTTAAAAAACATTGATAACATTTTTGTTTCTTAAAAAAACTGATGGTTTGATATCTTAGGTTCGTTATTTGAAATAATTGAATTTTCATATATATTATTATATATCTGAGCTTTGGCATTAATTTAATTTAGTTTTAATAAGTTTAATGAAAATAAAACTACGAATTAATTAACTTTCTTTAATTTACAGTTACAGAATATAATACAAAAGGTATATATATAAACATTAAAACTAGTTTTACCAATTGCTCCATGTTAATAAGTCCTATATTCGTCCCTTTATGGAGTACTGTTGTCCAGTTTGGGGAGCGGCATCTGTTTCCATCTTGGCCCTCGTGGACTCTGTTCAAAAGCGAGCTATACGAATTGTGGGTGATCGAACTTTGACATCAAAACTTGATTCCCTACAACATCGTCGCACTGTTGCTGACCTCGTTGTTTTTTACAAATGTCGTCATCAACAGTGCTCAGTTTAAAATTTAAAAACTTAATCTAATCTCATTTCTAATTTCAATCCAAAATATTTTTACCGCACTAAAAAAAACGAATTCAAACAGTGACGCTATGTCAAAAACTTAAAAATTACAAATAAAAATTATATCCCAAAACAAATAAACAAAGAATAAAGTCTATGAAGATAAATTAACATTTTTGCACCTAACGAAAAATACGAATATTTATTTATTATTGTAGCAGGTTGCATCCAAACATCAAGCAGTTTTTTAAAAAATAAATTATGATGCAAGAGTGGTATTAAAATTTGTAGATATATTTATTAAAATTAAATTTTAATGCAACATTTGCTGTGCAATTCAATAATAACTTGATTTACATAACTCATATAAGAAAGATTGCATTAAAAATTGCAGTTACTTTTTCAACTCAACTCTAGTAATTTAACTTGTTGTAATTGACAAACAATTCCTCTTCTATTCCGCCAAACCATGAGGTAAACGTATCTTTGGTTAAGCGGAACCTAGCGAAAAAATGTTTCCATATTTAAATTTAATTCTGTCGTTGCCTACAAATTACAATACAAATGTATGTGGAAATACAAGTATACACAGTTTATGCAAAACTTTAGTTGCATAATTCCCTCTAGATAATCTTTATTTTATTTTCAACTATAACAACTATATAAATATAACAATAAAAAAATTATGCACTATAACAGTACTATATACTATATGCAATAATATTACAAATAATATTATAACTTTAACAATAATATATAACAACTATAATAATAATAAATAACAATAAAAAAAAATTTTATAACGATAAAAAAATCTTTATTTAAAATATCTCAAAATTTGAACGTTTTATTACTTCCTTCTGAACACGCCACCACTAAACACGGGCGTCTTAAAATTTGACTGGTGATCAAATGACTAGTTAAATTTAACCTGTAGGTAAATTAAATTTAACTTGAAATTTTTTGGTGCGAGAAAATTCAATTCTTTTATTAAAGTTAACCCAATTTAGCTCGAGTGAAATTTAACCATTGTGTGAATTAAATTTACCTTTGTGTGGAGAAATTGGGTATAAGACACAAGTGTATAGTCATTATTGATTGGTTCCAATCAATGTGAAATCAAAGGCTGACACTTTGTCAATTATTATCATTGTATGTTATACCAGTGTAAATTGAAGTCAATTATTGTATACTATACCAGTGGTTGTCAACCGTTTAGCAGTCGCGATTTTCTTATAAAATACTAAAATATTCTCGGGGCCCCTTTAAATTTTTTATTAATGATTATTATATTACTTCTAAGGTAATATAAAAATCATTAATATGTATTTTAAAATAATGAACTTATTGACATATTATTATGACTACACAGTTAAAAAAAATTGAATATGTAATTCAAATTGCTACACATATAGGTCCTACGGAAGTTTCCATTACAAAACAATACAAAGCTTGCTATATAAAGTTAAACTAATGCTCTTTGCATCAATATTTAACAGAGTATTTGGAGTAAAATAAAAAAGCTTGTTGTTTAAAAATGTCTGTTATTTGCATTAAATAAATTACGGGCAACATCTTTTTTAGTATGACATTTTAATGCAAATTACATCATAATTTCGAGTTACATTGATTATTACGCACCTGCCTAAATTAATCAAATTAAAATAAAAAAATTACAACGGAAAAAATTAAAACATACATACCACCTTAATCACTATTATTATAGACTTTCAGCTGAGAAGCGATAACTAAAACATACATGAAACGATTTTAAGTATATATTTCTAAAATGGATAATACTCTAGTGAATTTTGAAATTTATTTATTTATTTATTTATTTATTTTATTTTACCAAACATATATATACAATAATACATTTAATCTTAATCAATACAGTTTTACATAAAAATCATAATAGTTAATACAAAAAAAAGTTAATTAAAATGTAGAACAATAACAATAAAACACTAAAAATGCAAAAATATGATATAAGATGGTAAAATACTAAGAACATTTAGAAGTGCGTAAAGCGCTTATTGCAAATGCTCCAACATTGAAGAAGTTGAATAAATTATAGCTACCAACTTGCGTGAGGTGCATTATTGGTTATAAAACTAACAAAAATATTCTTAATATATAATTGAAATATAGGATTGTAGGTTAATAGATATAAAATAATTGAAAAAAGAAGAGTTGATGAAATAATATAAAAGAAAACAAGAGAGAAACGAAGTATTGATGTATGCAGAAAAGCAAAGTTATAAATGCAATTTTAAGCCTATGTAAAACTTATTACTAAAAATAGATTTCAATATTAGTCTTTGTAAAAAGCCACTTTTTTAGATTTTTCAGGAACAAGAAAATAGGGCGAGAATCGCTTACAGACTCAGGTAAAATATTGTAGAGGAAAGGGGCCATAAAAGAATAAAAGCGACGACAGTTTTCTTTTCTGGTAAATTCGATCAAACATCTAGTGTTCGTTCTAAGATTGTACTGCTCAATTGTTTTAACTATATTATAGCCACCTCTCAAGAAAAAAACTCTCAAAACTTTGTAAACGTAAAGGTGTCTTAGGGGCAATATATTCGCTTTCATGAAAAGTGGAAACGACGGTTCTCTAGGTTTTTTGAAATGAATTACACGTAGAGCAAACTTCTGAGCTGTTATAAGTGATTTTATATTAATCAGATATGAACCTCCCCAGCATACCAGTCCATATTCAAGTCGAGAATTTACAAGAGAAAAGTACAGTGATCTCAGCATCTGACGAGGACAAACATCACGCAAAATAAACAACTTAGATATAGACGAATAAAGCTCATTACGAATTTTTTCACAATGGGGTAAAAATTTCAATTTTGTATCCAAGATTAAGCCTAAATATTTGAAAGTTAACACTTTGTCAATTTTGATACATTTATTACAACAGTGATTGATATTCAAGCAGCCTGAAGAATGATATATAAATGCGTTTGAGAGGCTACTATGATCGTTACTTAAACCAAATGTCATATACCGAGTTTTGGAGCTCAGAACCATTGCATGAATATTGAACCACTTCCTGAGTTTAACTAAATCGTTATTCATTTTGTTCATAACAGTCGTCCAATCATCACAACAATACAGATAAGCAGTGTCATCAGCAAAGGCGAACAATGAGCTTTCCATCTCAAGTTTACAGAGTGAGTTTATATAAACCAAAAATAAGATTGGTCCCAAGACTGAGCCTTGAGGAACGCCGGCCGTAATCTCAATATCATGGCTAAAAGTATTATTTACTTTTATTCTTTGCGTACGACTTGTTAAATAAGATTTAAACCAGTGCAGAACAATTCCTCTAAAACCAGATGATAGTAATTTATTAAGTAATAGTATATGATCAACGGTATCAAATGCTTTAGTTATATCAATAAATAATGCCGCTACCTTCTTATTGGTGTTTAAGCCTGAATATAACTTCGTTAAAAAATCAATCAAAGTATCTTCTGTGCTTATACCTTCACGAAATCCATACTGACAGTTACTCAAAAATTTTGTTTTACGAAGGAAGGACATCATTCTTCCTTTGACGCATTTTTCAAGGATCTTAGAAAAAACAGGCAACAGTGATATTGGCCTGTAATTGGTCATATCTAACGCATCACCACCTTTAAATAGAGGAATCACAACTGCTTTCTTAAGGCTTGAAGGAAATATCCCACTTGTAAGACTCAGATTAAAAATGTATGTTAAAGGTTCTAATATGTGCTGAGAAATTTTTTTAACTAAAGCATTTGTAATGCTATCATAACCGGATGATTCCGAATTATCAAGATCACTGATAATTATTCTAACTTCGTCTTGTGTAATTGGGGTGAAAAAACAGTTGGAGGGTTCAGAATAATTGGAATAAATTAAATCATTCTTTTCAGCAGAATCGCATACAACCGTTTCAATATGATCTGTTTTAAGCTTGGCCGAAATGGCAGTGAAATAACTGTTAAACAGCTCAACGATAGAGGATTCAGTTTCATGAATTGTTCCTTGTTCATCTCTTACCTTACTTAGATTGGATGGTTTATTCTTCTGACCTGTGATATCTTTGACAATTTTCCACTGTTTCTTAGGGTTATTTTTATTTTTTTCAAATAAACGTTCGTAGTAAGAAAATCTTTCATGTTTGATCCTCTTAGACACTTCTGTTTTAAACTTTAGGTACCTTGTTTTCAATTTACTGTTAAGTGGATGTCGTTTGTGCTTTACATACAATCTGTTTTTATCTACTATCATTTTACACAATCCATCCGATATCCATTCTTTAAATTTATTATCACGAGGTTTATTTAAATAAAATGATTTGGAAATAGATAAATGTCGGTTTAAAATTGCCATAAAATTGTCATAAGCGATGTTGACGTCCAAGGCAGAAAAAACATTGTCCCAAGATTCTATGCTGAGATTTTTATTTAACTCGTCTATGTTTAATACAGGTGTAGGTAGAATATCAGCATCACAAGAATCCTTTAAAGGTGCTTTTACTTTTAAATTCAACCAAGTAGAGCTATGGTCAGTAAGTTCAAGATTCAACACGTTGGAAGACAGTATTAGTTTAGATTGTAATTTTTGCCTCACAAAAATATGATCTAAACAAGTTGATGATTCAGATCTTGTTATCTCATTGACAAAAGAGCTTAAACCGAATGAGGACATTAGTGTTAGATAATCTCTACTGGCTTGGTTTGAAGATAAGGTGTCTATATTAATGTCCCCCAGAATAAAAAGATTTTTTGTTTTGATTGATGAAATTAAATTACTCAATTCTTCCAAAAAAGAATTAATTGAAAAAGAATGCATTCGATACAAACAAATGGCTGAGCATTTTTCCTTTTCCAAAATAAAATCTACTTTAATCCCATCAGCACTTTGCATAGGCAACAAATCAACAGTATAATGCATGGTATTACTAATATAGGCTGCAACTCCAGCATTTTGATTATTAGGATTACACTTAGCATAAAGGTCAAAATCATTTAGATTATTAAAGTTACTTATCTCATTATCATTGATCCAAATCTCACTGAGAAAAATTATTAATGGCTTCTTACAAAGACTTTGAATATTACACAAAAACTCATTAAAATTTTGCCGCATACTTCTAATATTTTGATGAACAATTAAATTTTCACTAATTACAACATTATTTGTGGTGACGTCAGATGCAACGGAATTACTACAAGAAGAGACAATATTTGAATTAGAATTACTTACATTTAAACCTATAGGACTAAATATATTATCCATAGAAAAATACTATCTAGTTTTATAATTTAAAAATATTAAAAATTATACTTTATCTAGGTCCTGTAGTGAACGAATATATTGAATTGCATCTCCATCAGTTTTCCGCATCATAATTTTGGCATCACGCACCCATAAATATTTGTAATGTTTTTTAGTTTTAATTTCCTTGGCCTGGTTATATAAATTTCTCTTGTATGCTGTTAAACTTTCATTGATAAATATTCTTGAGCGACTTGAAACGTCAAATATAGATATTGGAATGTGTTTAAGCTTACGGATTTTTGAAATGATTAACTTCTTGATTACAGTGTTTTGAAGATTAATTATAATCTTTCCTGGCTTATCCGGTGAGTGAGCTTTTGTGCGAAAACAATTTACGATGTATTCTTCTTTAAATGGTATTTCCAATCCTTTTTCAAATAGAATGTTGATGGTATGTTCTGTATTGTTATTTTCAAGTAAAGGAACACCAATGACATCAATACTATTTTTTAAAAGATTTTGATCATGGTAATCCAAACGTAACTCCAAATCATTGATTTTTTGTTTCAAAACTTTATTTTCTTTAGCAACAGCATTTATAATTTCGATAGAACGCTCCAATAAGTCAAAACGACGGTTCATTTCTTCTTTGTTGGTTCTTAATTGATGATAGATCTCTTGCAAAGTATTTTCCATATCAGAATTAGCAGCAGGATTTAGAACATCACCATTGTTTTGACATAGCATAGTAACCAAACTTTTTTGCGGTGAACTATTGTTTTCACTTATATGACTTGTTTTAACCTTGCACTTAGCACAAACCCACAATTTTTTTGTTTTTTTGAACTGTTCAACTACAATAGTGCTCATAGAAACACATGAGCCGTGAAATATTTCTTTACAATAATCACAGTTTATATTGAGATAAATATCATTTCGGTTAACCTTTAAATTACATTTGGCACAAGAAGACATATTAACTGTTAACATATAACTGTATGATCCACTTATATTCAATAAAATGTATACAATAAATTTTAATTATTTTCTCGATTTATGATGTATGTAATGAAGAATTAAAGTTTCAAAATTAGGATAAACGAAAAAAATTATTTATTAATGTTCGAGCAATTTTATAGGGAGTATTTTTTTTTAAATATTTAAGGATTAAAAAAACTTTTTAATTTAAAACTTTTGTTTTATTTTTGACGACTATTGAACTGCACCTCACAACAGTCAATCGTCGTATGATAGATCATTTCATGGAGCTTTACTATTTGTTTGAGCTTGTTATGACTGACCTAGCAAATAATAAACCAAATTTAGAACTTTAAAACATTAAATTGATGTTGCTGGTGGGCCGTGAATTGAAATGGAGGAATTTGATCGCTTTAAGCTTAGATTTTGAATGCATGACTCTGTCACAAAGGACATTTGGGAGCTGGAATCAAGCAGTATTCTTGCTACTTTTAGTTTTCCTTCACATAATGGCATGTATACGAACGCTGTTGGTAATATAGTTTCATGTCCTGAATAAAGTGTATGTAAGCGTGTTGCATGCTTGGTTTCAGACAGGAATGGATTAGAACTAGGTTGACTTGGATTAGTGTCTTTACATGATTCATTAGGAAATGTATTTAAAGGTTTGTGGAATTTGAAGAATTTGATTTCGGAGAAGACTTTGTATTTTGAAACGAAAGCAATATGGCATGATGGTGGTAGTGACAAATGAGACAGGATATTTTATTTTATAGCACTGACTGGATGAATGGCTTTCTCGTAAATAATTGTGAAACAATTAATTTTCTGTAATTACTTTATCTTGCACTTTTATAGACATATTTTTGAAAATAGGACACTTATAAATAAAATAAGAGCTTTTACAGATGACGCATTCTATTGGATTGGTCCAATTAACCACAAAAGTTCTGATTGAATATGTAATGAACGCTAGTCAACCACTAGCAGGAAGCAAACGCAGAGACTGCGTGCCAAACGAGGTTGTAATCCGAAAAGCTTCAGTCATGTGAATTTGAGTTGTAATGTTCTCTCCTTGTCTACTACAAAAGAACAGAATTTCACGCAAATAATCGATTTAATCGAAAAGAAGGAAAAACAGCGACTCAGACGACCCCAAAGACGCAGGAATCATCACATCAACGACAACATAACCACAACGACTACGTTAAAGAAACTAAACAAAGGTTTAACTCACCCCATTATGGGTCTGCTGCCACTTCTCATTCCGTTGAAATCCACTTAACCAACCATTCTTACCAACTTAATAATATGATGAATAGATGAGCGTGAAGTAACAAAAAAAATGAATTTGTTGTCAATATACTATCAAATATTATAATAACTGATGTAATAACTGATGTAATATTATAATAACTGATGTGTCGGCAATCGTTAAATTAGTTACAGATATAAAATGAATTATAATAACTGATGTAATAATTGATGTTAGCAATTGTAAAATTTGTTATCAATTATTACTATTCTGTTCCCTTTTTTTCTTAAAACACAATAGAATAAAGTGTATTTAACCAAACAAAAATGACCGCGTCACAATGTTTATAATAAATTAACAAAAAATTCTATTACACAAAAAACCCCAAAACTTTTTTTTCTATTTATTCAATATACGTAATTTTTATTTTGAAATAGAACAACAAAACAAATTATTAATTGTAATAATGTTCAAACAAAGAACAAAACGATATTATTCCTACCTTTAAGGGTACGGATCACAAAACTAACAAAAGCTACAAACAATTTTTTTGTTTGGTTTTTTTATTTGTTTTCCTCATAAAGTATTTACCAATTTTCAAAAATGTAATCTTATAGAAATTGAAAAAAATTAGCCATTCATAATCAAAAGCCCAAACACGTAACAAAAGTTGCAACGAGCTTAGATTTTTGAAAACTATTCACCAACTAACTCAAATAAAAGTCCAAGTATAAATATATCAATAAATTTTACGAGCCAACAACATCCAAATAGAGATAGCAAATAACACTCTGGACCGAGTGAAAAGAAAAAAGTAAACATAGAAAAAAACGATCACTTGTGTGTATAAGATAAATTTTGAACGCGCTGTTTCATTAATAAGATAGAGTGTTTCAACAAATGAATTTTGAAGGGAGTGAACAGCTTTTTAACAAATGTTTAGCAGTAACAGATGGTTTTTAGTAGTGACCTAATACATTTTAACCGTATCGTATCTTCCATTCAGAAATGCAGTAAATTCAACGAAAGTTAGAAACTTTTTGTCAATTTGTTCGTTCCATAGCTGTTTAAATTCGTTATCGATTTTCATCAGCACTATGTAAATTATGGTCAGGCATCTTGGCTGCACTTTCTAACGCTCTAAGTCCTCGAACCACTTCCTCTGCTGTTGCAGTTATATGCGACGTAACTCCTTACTTGATTGGATAAACAAATTCAAAATTAAACTAATTTAGTTGTACCGGTTGTGTTGTACAATATGTTGTATAATTTCTACCAGGCTTTCGTGTAATTAGCTTCGGTGATAGCAATATGTCTAACTAACGACGCTGCATCACCCTTCATCAATCCATTTAATATTTGAAACTTATGTACCTATACTGTTTAAATGGTTGTTCATTGTGGATGTATATAGGTCATCTAATGATGACCCATATTGGTTATTTTCAAAAAACGGTTCGAAGTTGATTTTCGGTAGACGTGCTGGTTTCGTAGCGTTAACGTCTTCACTAAAGGTTATTTGTTACCTAATGGAATTTTTTAATGTTATATTTAAATCGTTAGAATCTTAAGATACGAGCATGTGAATAGACTCAGCGTGTTTGGGTAACGTACGAGCTTTATAATACAATGCATCAACAGTTTTGGAAATAGACACATATTTTACGAATAGAAACATTGTATTTGAAGAAATTTTGATGTGAGACCAAAAACTAGCATATTGCATTATAAGTTTGTCAAAATTATTTGTATGACATGAAATTTTATTATTTTTATTGAGAATTATGGCATTATAAGTTTGTCAAAAAAATGTAGTCAAGTGTGTCAAAAGAAAGATTTTGATTTATTTTTTACCCGATTTTTTGGAAAAAATAAAATTAATTATTTGTTTGACATGAAATTGTATTATTATTATAGAGAGTTATGGCATTATAAGTTTGTCAAAAAAATGTTGTCAAGTATGTCTAAAGGAACGATTTTGATATATTTATTTACCCAATTTTTTGGAAAAAATAAAGTTAATCATGCGTATGACATGAAATTTTATTATTACTATAGAGAATTATGGCATTATAAGTTTGTCGAAAAAATGTTGTCAAGTGTGTCAAAAGAAAGATTTTGATTTATTTTTTTACTCAATTTTTTGGAAAAAATAAAATTAATTATTAGTATGACATAAAATTTTATTTTTATTATAGAATAGAGAATTATTGCATTTTAAGTTTGTCAAAAAAAGTTGTCAAGTGTGTTAAAAGAAAGATTTTGATTTATTTTTTACACAATTTTTTGGATAAAATAAAATTAATTATTTGTTTGACATGAAATTTTATTATTATTATAAAATCAAAAGAAAAATTTTCATTTATTTTTTTTAGAAAATAATGTAATTATTTATTTGGATGAAATGAAATGTTATTATATATATATTAATCATGATATTATTAGTATTGCGAATTTTATTGCATTATAAGTTTGTGAAAAAAATATTGTCAAGTATGTCAAAAAAATATTTCATTTATTTTTTTAGACAATTTTTTCGAAAAAAAAATTAAGCTGTTTGTATGACGTGAATGTGATATGGAAATTTTTGAATTTGTTATAGTTTTTGAAATATTTTTGGAATTTTGAAAAAAGTTTGTATTATTGATTTTGTAAGAATTTTTGGAATATTTTTAGAATTTAGAAAAAGTTTAAATATTTGATTTTATTCTAATTTTTGGAATATTTTTGGAATTTTTAAAAAAGTTTCAATTTTTGTATTGTTATAATTTTTTCAATATTTTTAGAAGTTTGGAAAGAGTTTGAATTTTTGAATTTTTAAGAATTTTCGGAATATTATTAGAATTTAGAAAAAGTTTGAATATTTGATTTTATTCTAATTTTTGAAATTTTGAAAAAAGTTTCAATTTTTGATATTGTTATAATTTTTACAATATTTTCAGAATTTTTGAAAAAGTTTATTTTTTCATTTTGTAAAAGTTTTTGGAATATATTTAGAATTTTGAAAAAAGTTTGATTTAATTTAATTTTTACAATATTTTTGGAATTTTGAAAAAAATATGAATTTGCGATTTGGTAATATTTTCTCAAAACGCTAAATGGATAGGTTTTTGAGTAGTTTGCTGATTGTATCATCTTTTCACTAAATTATGTTAATTTATGATTTATTATGATTTTCGGCAACGTATTGATGTTTCGTGATAGTTTTGTAACAAATTTCAAAACAGAGATAAAAAAATACATCTCCTTTAACAAAGAGTTATGTTTGATATATATCGCTGCCCAAAACTAAAAACCATGTCCTCATAAAAGTTTTTTGCTGAAAACTGTATCAAAATCCTTAACCAAGACCGAAGTCTTGATATTTCAGCCCCTCCATTTTTTATTACATTTAAATATCAAACCACCAAAATAACAATGTTTTCAATAATCCATTGATTACACAATAAGAAGTTTTCGAAATAATTTTCGGTTTATATATTAAGCAGTTTAGAGGATTTTATTTAGAACGAACGAAGGATCCAACACCGATACAAAAAAACGACCGATTTTAAAAATAAAACTGATGCGTTTATGAATAAATAATTGGTTACAAAATTGAGAATGAAGGGTTTATTATTTTCCAGATCATTATTGTTTAGAAGAAAAAACAGTTAAGGTGCTTTTAGATTGTTTTGATTATTGTTAATTTTTGTTGGTCGTATGAATGCTGGAATGTAAAATTAATTTAATGTTCAAAACTAGTAGTACATAAGAATCTGTGAAGTATTGATGAGTTGAGTTTTGCTTTTTAAAATAAATTGCACAAATAAGATATATTTTTTTGTTTGTTATTTGATGTGATATCTCAGTACGTCAGTACTCAATAGTGGTTCTTTTATTTCACACAATAATACTTATTCCAAAATGTTTTGAATAAACTTTGGCAAAGTTTTAGGTGCTACGGGGTCTATTTCATGGGATTTGTTGCTTTTTAATTGGAATATGGTTCTTGGCTTGTTAATTAGAGCCTTTTATGCGCATTTTTGACCTAACTTTTTACGATTTTATATGGAAGTGACCGTTTGAACGGTATAGCCGACGTTTTTAAATCAATACTTTGGCTGATGTTATTAAGGCACTGCTCCAGTGGTAACTAATCTCTTAACATCTAGGGCTAGTTTTATATTTATCTTATTGATTACATATTCCGTCCGTTTAATAGTTATATCCTAAAAGTGCGTTTTACACAAACTTCACTTATATGAAAAACTTGAAAATAATCTTTTATTTGATCATCACACCCAAATTAGTTTAAAACAAATTCATGCAAGAGCACCCGAGTTTAAAGGTTTACCAAAAATTCACAAAGAAAATATACCAATTAGACCTCTTATCAATTACAAAACTGCACCTTCTTATAAAATAGCAAAATTTTTAATCAAAATTATTACTAATAATATCACATTAATCAATAACCAATCTATTAAAAACAATTTACATTTAATAGAAAAAAATAAATAATATTAATTTATTATTTCAATATAAAATGATATCTTTAGACATAACCAATATGTATACAAATATTCCTGTTACTGAAACTATTGATATATTAGAAGAAAATTTAAAAAACACTGGTACTTTAGATATACTTAAAATTAATGAATTGATTATTATAATTCGAGTTATTCTACAACAAAATTATTTTACTTTTGATGATAAATTTTTTATTCAAGAAAAAGGGCTTGCAATGGGATCTCCATTAAGCGGTTTACTCGCTAATGTTTTCTTAAATTATTTTGAAAATAAATTTATATTCTCAAATTTAAATAAACAACAAAATTTAATAATTTCATACTCAAGATATGTTGATGATACCTTCATTTTATTTAATGGTACAATTCGACAAATAGAAATTTTCAAAAATTATTTGAACAATGTTCATCCATATATAAAATTTACTCTTGAAATTGAAGATAATAATCAAATAAATTTTTTGGATTTAACAATTTTGAAAAACAATAATAATTTTGAATATAAAATTTATCGGAAACCTACAACTTCTAGCATTACTATAAATAAAACATCACATCACCCACATTCACAAAAAACAGCAACATTCAACTCACTAATTCATCGCATGCTAAATATTCCAATGAATATTCTAAATTTTCAAGAAGAACTAAACACTATAAAATTTATTGCTTTAGATAATGGATATGACTCTAAATTTATTGATAAATTACTTTCAAGGAAAATAAACAAATTAAATAATCCAAATATTAACAATGAGAATAATATAAAATATGTATCAATGGAATACACAAATATCTTACCAAATATTTTACGAAACCATTTTAAAAAATATAAATATAAAATATCCTTCCGCACAAACAATAATTTATATAAAATGTTTAAACCAAAATTAAATGTTAAATTAGAATCTTGTTCAGGAGTATATAAAATTAAATGTGATTCATGTGGAAAGTTTTACATCGGGAAAACCGGCAGATGTTTCAAAGATAGATTCAAAGAGCATCTTCCAATGAAGAAAAATAAACAAAATCTAAAGTCTATTTTTGCAAACCATTTAGTTGATAACAATCATAATTATACCAGTTTTGAACAAAATTTGAAGGCTTTACATTTATGTAATCAAGGTGTTTTAATGGACTCTCTTGAAGAATTTGAAATTTACAAAGGGTTCAAAACACAACCAAATTTAATTTTAAATGACAAACTTTCTTTTAATTCAAATATTTTATACAATTCTGTTTTAGAATAATTCAATTAAAATTTCTGTTAAAAATCATATTTCATTCATAAAATTAAAATAGCAAGCTTCTAAAATTTGTTTATAAAAAAAAAATAATTTTTATTCAAGTTATTTCAATTAAAATTTTCTGTAGTATGCTTTTTATCAAACAAAAATTTTGTTGAATGAAAAATGTTTTTATTTGATTCATAATATTTTCAAATGTTTGAGAATGACCATTTATGGTTGAAACATGTAACAAAATATTATAAAAAAAGTTGTTAAAGCAAAAAATTATTAAATTTATTTTAAATAAATTATTTTAAATTGAAAATAATGTTCAAATTTGTTTGGCTACTAAAGCCTAACTATATGATAAGTAACAGTTTTTTACGCTGTGTGTGCTAGTTTTCCATCTACTTCAAACGATCTAAAAACATATTAAACCTCTAGTACAAAAATTATTCCCTAAACAAAATTCATCAAAATATTAAACGTTCACATAAGGTCAATGGTAAAATGCACTAAACGTTTTGTATTTAAAAAAAAATGAATACAGATGACTGCAACATAATATAACAAAAAAAAAACTACATCAAACTAATTAAAGTTTTCTTGGAATATTTCGGTGCCTGTCATATCTAAAAAAATGCATTAAACAAAATTAACTTATATTATAAGAAAATGATCGATCACTCACATTGAGTAAAAAAAAAATTCTACAATTTATATTTTCAACTTTAAACCTTGTAAATCATAATATCTATTGGTTTTGTACAAAAGCAAAGTTTAGCTAATGTCACGATTAAAGATTATTAACAAACAATTAACCTAAATTAAAGAGAATTTTTTAAAGTTTTTCTTACAATACGGAAAATATTATCTAATTAAGACATATAACCTGATGAACGAGAAACGAAAATCCAATTAAAAATTTGAATTATTATTTTCTCTCTCTCTCTGGCGTTTACATCCCATGCAGGGATTTTGCCGTCTGTGCCACCAGCTTCCAATCATCTCGTTCCATGACCAGTTGACCCCAGTTTCGACATCCTATATCATGAAGGTCTTGGATGATGTCGTCACGCCAGCGTTGTCTAGGTCTTCCTCTTCGACGAACACCAGCTGGTTGTTGTTGGGACGCTTTTTTTATCATTCTTTCCAATGGAGCCCTTTCTACATGACCAAACCATCTAATCCGGTTGGATTTAATGAATCCGATTACATCGCAGCCTCCAAGAAGCTGTCTGATTTCATGATTCATTCGGATTCTATACTGATTTTCAGCAACTTTACATGGACCATAAATTGTTCGTATGACTTTCCTCTCGAATGTTGATAGAATTCTACAATCGGAGGAAGTCAGTGTCCAGCTTTCACTTCCAAATGTGAGCACAGGTCGGATTAATGCTTTGTAAAGTGTGAGTTTGCACGACTGCGAAAGATGTTTGGATCGCAAAAGTTTTGAGTATGCGTAGAAAACTCTGTATGCGGCTGAGACACGGGCTTTAATATCTGCCTGCATGTCATTTGACGATGTTATCACAGACCCGAGGTATTTGAAGTTTTCTACACGTTCCACTTCATAGTCGCCAGTATTCAGATTGCCGGGAGGTATATTCCTGGATGTTGTTAAAAGTTTAGTCTTGCCGGTGTTAATGCATAATCCAAGTCGTTTAGCATTTCTTTCAAGCTGAGAGAGACTATCCTTGATATCGCTTGTTCTACGTCCGAGAAGCACAATATCATCTGCATAGCCAAGAACCTGACTAGATTTGTTATATATGCAGTTTTGTGTCTCAATTCGGCTTTTTCTTATCGCGTACTCCAGCGCCAAATTAAATAGTATGGGCGCGAGTGCATCACCTTGTCGAACACCTGATGTTATATCGAAAGGATCAGAAACAGACCCTTCGATTACTATTCTACAATTTGATCCCGATGTTGTGAGCTTGCATAGAGAAACAAGTTTCTCTGGAATACCAAGGCATATGAGTGCGGACCAGAGGTTGTCGCGGATGATACTGTCATATGCTTGCCTGAAATCAACGTAGAGCTGGTGAATGCTGATGTTGTACTCCCAACATTTTTCCAGAATCATCCTTAATGTAAAACATTGATCTGTGGTTGAGCGGTTGGGACGAAAACCACACTGATAGTCACCGATGATAGATTCGGCGAACGGGATGAGTCGAGCAAGTACAACATTAGCTAGTATTTTATATGCAGTGTTCAACAGTGCGATGCCACGATAATTTTCACACTTTAGACGGTCACCTTTCTTGTGTAGCGGAACAATGAGAGCTGTTTTCCATTCAGCAGGTAGTTCTTCTTGGTCCCAGATTGCAAGAATCAGATCGTATATACTTGAGACCAGAGCTGCTCCTCCATTTTTCAGAAGTTCTGCGGGAATTCCATCGAAACCTGGTGATTTGCCATTTTTCAGTTTTTTAATGGCAGCTTCCACTTCTTCTATTGTTGGGTAAGGGACAAAAATCTCCTCAGTTGATGGAGCAATTGCTCGAATAGGATGAGCTTCGTTTGTCCTATTGAGTAGGTCTTGAAAGTGGGATCGCCACACTGCCAGCACATCACGTTCACTTGTTGTAAGTTCATTATTTTCATTTTTGATGGCTGTAGATCTTGGGTGGAAATCTTTTGTCAGATTCCGTGCATTGGCAAAGCACTCTTTTGAATTTCCGTTGGCCGCATGTTGGTTGATGTTTTCGATGCAACTCTTCATGTGTTCGCGTTTCTTTTTACGTAGAAGTTTTGCTGAGGCTTTCCTGGCGCATAGATAATCAGTTTGGGAGCTTCGGGTGTTCCTTGTTAACCATTTTTCTCGCAGTTTTTGTTTATTTTCAACGGATTGGCGGCACTCGTCGTCAAACCATTCGTTGTGTGATTTCGGTGGTCGTTTTCCGATTGTAGTTTGTGCTGCGGCTATAATGGTTGATTGAAGCGTTTGCCATTCTTCTTGTATGTTTAATGGCATCTCAGAAGAGATGTCATGCTCTTCTATGTTTTGTGTTATTATTTCCTGATATCTATTCAGCGTTTCCGGATGTTTAAATGCTTCGACATTCCAGCGCACGGTCTTTTTTGCTTGTCTGTTAAATGTAGATGACAACTTGCACTTGTACTTAAAGATGACAAGCATATGATCGGTGTCCATATCAGCACCTCTGTATGATCGAACGTCAGTTATACTTGTAGAGTGTCTCTTAGAGATCATGACGTGATCGATTTGATTTTCCGTTCTTCCGTCATTTGATTTCCACGTTGCCTTGTGAATTCTCTTGTGAGGGAAGAAAGTGCTGGAAATTACTAGATCATACATCATAGCCAGCTCGGCTGCGCGAAAACCGTTATTGTTGCTTGTATGATGCAAGCTGTTAGGGCCGATATGTGTTTTAAGTTCTGCAATCCTACCGATTTGAGCATTAAAGTCACCTACCACGATTTTTATATCGTGCCGCGGGATGTTATTGATGACTTCCTCGAGTTCTAGGAAGAACAGGTCTTTAATATCATCTGCTTTATCTTCAGTAGGTGCATGAACATTGACGATCGTTACATTGAATTTTTTCGTGCGGATTCTCAGTGTGCATAACCGCATATTAATTGGGCAGAAGTCGATAACATGCTGATTCACGCGACGGTGTATAAGAAAGCCAACTCCAAATTCTCCTCCGTTTTGATGACCGCAATAATACAGAGTGTATCCTTTCGCTGTTTCATGGATTCCACTGCCTGGCCATCTTAGTTCTTGTAATGCCACTATATCCAGTGTGTAGCTCTCGACTTGTTGGGTTAGTTTTAGGAGATCTCCTGGTCTTCTAAGGCTTAGCACGTTCCAGGTTCCTATTTTTAAATCGTAGTCCGGGTACAGTTTCCGAGGTCGTTCCAATAATAAATCCGAGATATTCCGAGGCCTGTGTACAGAATTCATGACAGTAATTTTTTTACGGAAATGGGGTGTTAGCCCTTCGCCCAACCCAAATTTTCGTGAATGGGTTCGTTCTGCATCTTAAGGTCACCAGAAACAACCTTTTTACACGTTTATATAGCGAGCCGCTTGATCCAAGACAGACGCCCGCTGAAAGCCGCCCCTAACATGGAGAACAGACGCTTTCTACACATTTATATAGCGAGCCGCTTGATCCAAGACAGACGCCCGCTCCAAGCCGCCCCTAACATGGAGAACAGACGCTTGAGTTGCATTGGTTTTATGGCGCCAATGACTCGCCATGGTGCAGAATCATTGAGTATAAGCAGTATTTACTCTGCCCCTCTCAACTACACCAACCTAATTCTGTTAGCGTTACCCAGGTAGCACGGCGTGGACGTAGAATTTCGGATTTTCGCTACCCGAATTATTATTTGCAGAAATAAAATGAATGCTTTTATTATTATGATTATTATTGAAGGTTTTCATTTACATTTGTATTCGTACATCAAAACTTTGTGATATTTAATGGGATGCTTAGAAGATATAATGCCAGACGTCTTTGTTTCACATAATTTATATGGCACATCAGTTTTGTGAATGGATCAGTTTTTATTGATTTGTAATTTGTTTTTATTTTTGATATATGGGTGTGACAAACCCACGTACTCCAGTCCCTACAATTGACACACAATTCAACGTGAGATATCACATACCACTGGCAATAGCAATGAGATATCTCTAGCTTAGAGATTCTGGCGGATTTTTTATTATATTACTTCGGTTTTGAAAAAACCAAAGTATTGAGTTCATGAGCCAAAAGTGAAATTTTTACCCCCACTTTCTTGGCATTTCTCGACGTTTTAGGACCTACTGATTCTAAAAAAGCAAAAAAAATGTATGTCTGTCTGCCGGCCGGCCGGCCGTCATTACCTACGAAATCTAGAAAACCGCTGCAGGGATTTCAAAATTTTTTTTTCTAAAAATAGGTATACTCAATGGGCAGGTTCGTAAGGACGATGTGTTTGATATCTGTACCGAAAGTGTGTCAAAAATTGCAAATTTTCATATTTTGTGGCTTAAAAAACGTTTATATTTTCAGGGATAATGAGTAGTAAATTTGTTAGACTAGGACTTTGATTATTGTTTAAGAAGGGTGCCAACAAAATCGTTAGTTTGTCAAAAGATTGACTTTCATTTATTTTGTTTCCCAATTTTTTTGAGAAGAATATTATGGGAAATATTTCTTCGGTTTTCGACTAGAAATATATAAAACATACAAAGAATTATTTGGATGACATGAAATGTAATTGGACATTAAATATGACACATGAAGTGTGTTAAAAAATCGTTAAGTGTTTCAAAAAAAGAAAATTTACATTGGTTTTGTTTAAAAAATGTTCATTTTAAGAGAAAATGAGTAGTAACATGGAATGTGGAGAAAACTTGATGTTAGATTATTGCATTATAAATTTGTCAAAAAATTATTGTCAAGTGTATCAAAAGAAAGATTTATATTTATTTATTTACCCAATTTTTGGGCAAAAATTAAATTCAATATTTTTATTAAAAGAAATTATATTATTAATATAGAGAATTATGGCATTATAAGTTTGTCAAAAAAATAATGTCAAGTGTGTCAAAAGAATGATTTTCATTTATTATTTTTACAAAAAAATAAAATTAGTTATTTGTATGATATGAAATGTAATGAACATGAAATCATTATTATTGAGAATTTTATTGCATTATAAGTTTGAAAAAAAAATATTGTCAAGTGTGTCAAATAAATGATTATATTTATTTTTTTTTCCAATTTTTTGGAAAATATTTTTGGAATTTTGAAAGAAAAATGAATTTGCAATTTTGTAATATTTTCCCGAAACGGCTTTTGAGTAGTTTGCTAGTGTATCATCTTTTCATTAAATTATGTTAATATATGGACGGTTATAATTTTCCGGCGACGAATTGATGTTGCGTGTTAGTTTTGTAATAAACTTCTAAACAGAGATAAAATTTGGTTGGATAAAACATCGCGTTATACATCGCTGCCGATAACTAAAAATAATGTTCTCATAAAAGATTTATGCCGGAAACTATATTAAAATCCTTAATCAAAACCGAAGTCTTTATATCTCAGAGCTGTGAGATTTCAGCCCCTTCATATTTTATGTATTAAAACACCAAACACTTAATTTTATTTCATTTTAGTGAATTAATGTTTTGTCATCAATCACTTCATCGTCACATAAAATTTCTGTATCGGTAATGTCTAGATGAATAATGTCACAAAATGACTGGGATGATCGCGATGATGATGTAATATGAAGCCTCTCTCACACCATCTGGTACCGCTAATGGAAAATCTTTCCAAAAATCCAAAACTATTTGTTGTTTATATTTCTTTTAACCTGAACCAAAGTTATTTCGTCACAAGCATTCCAAATACTCAATAACTAGTCCTAAATAAAATTGCAAAATCTTTTAATATTAAATCGTAGCTTGTTGTTGATTTTTGGTTTACATTTTAGTCCATTTGTGATATAACATCGCTCCGATGGAAGTTATCCCATCATGAATAATTAGACTGAATCTAACAATATATGGTGTGCAATTTATGAAATTTTTTTGCTATCCATACAATTATCAATCGATCTAGTTTCGAACCCAATAAAAATAGATAATCTACACTGCTTGCTGTTGGCACTTGGCGTAAGTATTCATATAACATTATGTATGTAACACTTGTTACTTTATTCTGTGTAAAGTAACAAGTGTTATATACATAATGCCAGTAAGAAAAGTTTTAAAATTAAAAAGTTTATCAGGACTAGCCGACAAGATAAACTACCAAAAAAAGTGAACACTTATAAACCAAAATTGGCTTACTGTTCTAGCGAAGTATAAGAAAACAAAAATGGATAGCAGAAAAATTATTGTTAGATTCAGTCTTTAAATTATAATTGTTCATTAGTTTTTCGAACAATTTTATTAACAAAACATTTTAACCACTGAAGTTCTCAAAAATGATACAAAATTTAAATTTTAGTCGGACTAAAAATCTTTAAAATTAAATATCTCAAGAACACGCATTACGTCTGTTACATGACCATATTCCACCCATTCACTTTGATCCATCACATGTCGGCAACCTCACAAGATATTTATCTCCATCCCATTATAGGCCTTGTTTCTTCTTTCAATCTTGCTATCTGTTCATTCGGCATATTAAAAAATTCGAATATTTAGCTCATTTTAGTCCGATAGATGGCTGTTGTTTTGATAGTTCAAGAGTGCAAGAATAGGTGGAGTCAAATCTCGGTCCGCTATAACTCATTTCCACAAACGTCGAAGTTTGTTTATTCAAAAAAGTGACAGAATGAATATTATTTTGGGTAAGTTTTCTTTTTCCTAACATATTATTATAAACTTAATTCTAATACATTTTTTTTTCTTCCTACATAATTTTTATGCAAATTATCAAAGAAACTTCACCAATAGTTCAGACATTTCAGGTTAGTATAGATATTAAAATTCGCTCCAATCAGGAGTTTAACTAAATCTGTCGTAAAATTTATTATGTTCAACAGTGAGTTGAAATTTTTAAAACTACAAAATAAGCTGCTGCACGTAGAAAACTTCAGGTAAGTATTTAATTTAAACAAAATATAAATCTTCTGTGCGTATTCTAATTTACTTTCTTTTTTAGGATATGGGATGCCGCATCTCAACTGTAACACATTTTTCTTCGTCCGATTGTTGCCAACTACTCCTCTCCGTCGCTCAACATATCTAAATTCCTTAACTACATCCTCTTACAAGTTGTTGATGCCTCCGTATTTAACGTCATAAACTCTCTTGAATTTATTTATTTATTTATTTCATCATCATCAGCATTTATTATGAGCTTTAAAATTAACTTTTAACCATTTAAACATTTAAATATTTTAAATATTTGAATTTAAACATTTGCTCTCCAGCAAAATCATCCCTCTTGACCACGTTTCCTTTGACGTCATTTCCTTGTTCACGAACGTTTCAGTGGACTTGACTTTGAACGTTATAAGTAACCAATGGAACCGCATCCAAACGTTCACCACCATCCCACAGTTATTATTCGAACAGTTGATCCTTTTTTGTGCTGTACCGTCAATCTTATTTCCGTTTCCAAGACCGCATTTATGTACAAACCAGAGGACTTGCCCCGTTTCTCCTAACCTCTCGCACTTAGTTCTTGAAGATGTCCTGAACAGATCCTTAGACCAGCTACTTTATTCCCTCCCCTTTCTGGGGAAATCAGTTTTCTGGATATCAGCATCATCCACAACCATAACCGCACCATCTCCAACGATTGGTACCACAAACCTATTTCCTCTAACCGCTTCTTAAACTTCTTTTCAGAACATCACTGTAATTTAAATTCAACAAAGGCTATTCCTTTCCCAAACATGTCCTTTCTTTCTTTATCAAATCCTCCAAAATAACAATTTTCCTCCCCACATCATCAAATAAAACCTACTATCTACCTTCCATTCCCCTATATCGATTGTTTCACCCACTTACTTACAAATTTTTTTTCAAAGAAACTTTCCTGAAGTTTGCTTAGCCTTTTCCTACCCCTCTTCCCTTTACTCCTTAATTTTTCCAACGTCAAAGATCAAGCCCCTACAATGGTTGGGGATAAATTGTGCTGATTGTGACGCTGTTTACGTTGGCCAAACAAAACAACAAATAATAACCAGAATTCAAAAACGCGTTTCTGCTTTCAAACAGTCAGATAACTCTAACAACGCCTTAATAGAGTACTTCAAAACCACGGGACACTTCTTTGATATCCAGTATCCCAAGTTTCTATCCTCACAATCCCACTTTCACCATTAATGTTTATAGAATCATGCTACATAGCCCTTCTCAAACGAGAAATAATCCGATCATAAAATCTTTCCAAGCTCGCTTCCATATCACAATGACATCCACCCCGCAATAACATTTCTTTCCACTAACAAAAATAAACAGCTGCTTGAAGGATTCCTTTCTTTTTTCCCCTCCTTCGACTTCTTTCAAATTTCATCATACAGCTCCGTTTTCCCCTATTTTCTCCTGTTTTCTCCTTCCAACCAATCATATTCATTCGTCTTGAAAAATATTATTTTAAAAATTACAGTCCATTTCTTTCCTACATCACCAGCAGAAATAAGGTTGGTTTTAGGTAGATTTCATATAAAAATCTACCTATTGCAATGGGCTTCATCTCGGAATTTCGGGAAAAATTTTGGTGCCAAACGACTATATATGATAAGCGGAGACGGAAAAACAAAAAAAAAATTATATATATATATATATATATATATATATATATATATATATATATATATATATATATATATATATATATATATATATATATATATATATATATATATATATATATATATATATATATATATATATATATATATATATATATATATATATATTATATATATATATATATTTATATATATATATATATATATATATATATATATATATATATATATATATATATATATATATATATATATATATATATATATATATATATATATATATATATATATATATATATATATATATATATATATATTAGACTGGTCGTTAAAAACTAAATTTTCCGAGACGCCCCCTAGAAAAATTCTTTGTGATCAAAAAACCACAACGGCACTATTTTTTTTTTTAAATCAAAAGAACACGTGCCGCAAAATCGTCGAAGTTGATTTTTTGAAAAATTCGTAGATTTTTTCATATATCTCATAAAATATGCAGATGTAAAAAAAAATCACATAATAATTTTTGTAGGAAATTTAATTATCTACAAAAAAAGTCCAACCAGTTTTTTTCCGAAAACGTATAGTTCTCATGATATTTTGAAAATGAACTTGTAAGTTTTCGTAATTTTAAAAAAACATAAAAAATAAAGATGACGAAAAAGTCCTAATTTTCTTCTTATGCTATAGAATGAAATGTATAAAAAAATAATCGTGACAAAAAAAATCAAAATTAGTACTTTTTCGTCGAAATTTTCATCATTTGGTTTTACGAGTTTCGAAGAATTTCAAGTTTTATTTCAAAATATCTTCACAAATATAGGTTTTAGGAAAAAAATGACTTGAATATTTTTTGTAGAAAATTAAATTTCCTACAAAATTGATTATGTGATTTTTTTTGATATTTGCATATGTTATGAGATATTAACAATTTTATCAAAAAATAAACTTCGATTATTTTGCGGCACGTGTTCTTTTGATTTAAAAAAAAAAAAATAGTGCCGTTGTGGTTTTTTGAGCCCAAAGAATTTTTCTAGGTGGCGTCTCGGAAAATTTAGTTTTTAACGACCAGTCTAATATATATATATATATATATATATATATATATATATATATATATATATATATATATATATATATATATATATATATATATATATATATATATATATATATATATATATATAATATATATATATATATATATATAATATATATATATATATATATATATATATATATATATATATACATATATATATATATATATATATATATATATATATATATATATATATATATATATATATATATATATATATATATATATATATATATATATATATATATATATATATATATATATATATATATATATATATATATATATATATGTATAACGATATGAGGTATAACGGAATTTAGCGGCACTCTTACGGTCGGACTTTTCAACCTACACCAAATTAATTTTCTGTGTATATTGCGGCAAATAATGTCTTGGGCAAGTTCGTGAACTGGCTATATAGTAGTGAACTGGTACCGGTTCAAGTTCGTGAACTGGTACCGGTTAAGCGGCTAGAGCCTAAAAGGTCGAATAATCTAGGGCGCTATAACTTCCGTTTGAATCATAATATTTTAATAAAATTTAAAAATATTGAATATTTGAACCTTTTTTTATCATTTTTATCCAGATGACAACCTTGGCATTTCAGGTTCCTCAAAAATCAGCTGTTTTAAAAATTTACTAAACTTTGCTGTCCTTGATCTAGCTGAAAATGGCCAAGCTCATATTTGAAAACTTTTTCTCACATATATAAAATATAAATCTTTCCAAAATTTAAAAAAAAAATAGTTCAAGTCGAAAGGTTGAGACCCTAGGGCTGTTGAAATGAAAACAAACGCAAAAAGTAATGCTTTCATCATGTTTCATTTATGTTATTTAAATTCATCTTAACTTTTAAGCATACTTTTAAACTATAGCCTCAAAAAATTTCAGCTTTCTAACCCAAAAGGTTCCATTTTTATAAGCATTATAATGCACCCCTTGCAAGAAAAATATCAACCCATTTAATACCATAGAAAAATTATCAAAATCTCTTTTGTTTTTATTTTTGTTTACTAAGTAACCGTTTGAAAAAAGATTAAATAAGAACAAAAAAACAACAACAAAAGATGACTTTAAAATAAAATTGTTGGATAATGTTTGATTACAAATTATGTGTGATGGTATAATTGTAGTTGTGACGTAGTTCATTTGATCTTTGGTGGATTTAATATGTTATTAAAAGCAGTTTACACCAACTTAAATAAATCTGTTCCGAAATTGTATTGATGGAGTTAGTTCGGATAATGTATTTAATTTGGTTCAATAATTTTTTTGAATTATTCTGTTTTTCTTAAATTATTTATTTAAACTAATCTGACTTATCTAATTATATTTGGACACAAAACCGTCTGACCCCGAAATCTACCTATTTCTGGCGGATACACCTGCCGGTGGGATTTTTTATTATTAATTTATTTTATAATTTTTATTTATTTTTAAATTAGCGTGTAAATATATTTTCGTTTCTAAGTTTTGGCAATTACTTCGGTCTGAAAGACCTAAGTTTTTCATTCATGAGCCAAAAGTGAAATTCTTACCCCCACTTTTTTGGCATTTCTCGACGTTTTAGGTCCTACTGATTCTAAAAAAGCAAAAAAAAAATGTATGTCTGTCTGCCGTCCGTCCGACCGCCATTACCTACGCTGCAGGATATACCGCTGGATGGATTTCAAAATATTTTTTTTTCTAAAAATAGGTATACTCAAGGGACAGGTCCGAAAGGACACTGTGTTCGATAACTGTACCGGAAGTGTGTCAAAAAAATCATTATGTGTGTCAAAAATAGCAAACTTTCATATTTTTGGCTTAAAAAACGTTCATTTTAAGTGATTACGAGTAGAAACATTAATTTTGGAGAAATCTTGATGGTCGGGATTGGTATGTGAGATCAAAAACTAGATTATTGCATTATAAGTTTGTCAAAAAAATGTTTTCAAGTGTGTCAAAAGAAAGGTTGTTATATATTTTTTACCCAATTTTATTAGAAAAAAATAAAATTAATAGTTTGTGGGCCATTTTCAAAATTTGCTTACATTTGCTGTCCCAGAAGTAAAAATAGAAATATTTAACATAAATTAATCTTTAACATTAAATTAAAGCACTGTTTTACATAGCGGAGACTGTGTTAAATATTTGTAGCCTAAAAAAATAAAAAAAATATTAAAATGTTTTAAGAAATAAAAGGTTTTAAATGTAAAAGTTTGGAAAAATGCTTGTCCCCTTCAAGTTTTATGAAATTTGACTCTTGTTTTTGTTAAATAATTCAGCTTTTTAAAATAAACAGTTTTGTTTATGTTAAATATAATCTATATATATTGAACATTTTTAGTAAAAAATTAATTAAATGATTTTGTATTTTATGATATTACTCCGGTAACGGTCCGTTACCATGTAATTAATTTGACAACAAATAGTTCAAATTTTTATCACCAGAAGACAGCACATATACAGAGTTATTACTAAACTAGTCAAGCATCTTTTTTAGCCATTTTTGTATTCTTCGGTCTAGAAGAATTGCAGTACTAGAAAAAAGAAAAAACTGCGAGCTAATTTGAGTTTTCCTTATTTCAACCGCGTTTATGTATTTTTTTCTTTTTTTTGCGCCGTATCGTCAAAATATTTTACAAGCTCAGTCGTTCTCAAACATCAGTTAAGAATTCTTTTAAAATAGTAAAGTGTAAAGTTAAATTTATTTGAATGGCGTCTCAAGAATTTTCAAGTGTTAAATAGTCCAATTTCATTTTATTTTATTTGTGGAATTTGCACAATACATTCTGCTAAAAAAATCACTTCATATATAAGAATTGCATACCTTCATTACTTTGGCATAAAATTGAATGAAGATAAACACCATGGATGCCGAAAAATAGTTACGTCAACTGCAACTTAACACATTTAAGATGGTACAATAGATGAACAAAACAAAAATGTTCATTTAACGTTGTAACGTTGTGTAACCACCAGGTTTTGACCATAACTTGCAATTTTAACTCGTTATGCGTTTCGTTTTTATAACAGTATATTTATTTTTTCGGTACGTTATTTCGTTATGAAACAGAAAAATATTATATTTTATTATGTTATAACGTTATAATTACGTTATTTTAAAATTAAATGTAATGTTTAACAGATTAGTTTTAAACATTACAATTTAATTTTAAAATAACGTAACTATAAAATTTGACTCATTTCAAATTCTTTAATTTTAATAACGACACCTTTTATTATTCACTATTGTTATATATAAAAAATAATTAAAAAACAATAATTTTAAAATTTTTAAGTATATATATTTTTTATAATTCACACTACTATAGTTTTGATCTCGTGGAGATCATCGACGGGCGTAGATATGTAACTGACGTAATTAAAATTAAAGAATTATACAATGGATTATTCACGTCACTCCGACGAATATTTTGAAATCATTTCATATTAAAAATAATTAATTTTTACCAAAACTAAGCAATCTTATCAGGAGTTTTCACTAATCTGATAGTTTGTTTATAACTATTAGAGTTGCTTTTAATAGATCTTCAGATTGATTTCTCGGCCAGCATAAAAATATTCTTTCTTAAAATTATTCAAAATACCTGTGATGCAAAACGGCTACTACAGACTTGAAATTATTTAAAATAAACTTAAAATTGTACAACATTTTATGCCCGATTTATAGTCGGTAACTTAAACTTAACGTAAAGTACAAATGTATGAAAATGCACTAGAGCATTTATAGTCGTTAACGCAAACTTAACGTTAACTTAACGTAAAGTTCATTTCATTCTATCTTAAACATTTTGTTAAGGATTTTTGACGTTTGGTATAAACACTGAAGAAAAGTAATATTTAATTGCAAGTGTCCATAAAAATAAAATTTTATTTTTTAAAAAATGCAAAGGATATAAAAAGAGCGACTTTAAAGCCAAATATTAGCAGAAAATTAATATGAAAATAAATTTTTTTATTTTTAAATTTTGTATCAAATGTACATATGTTTCGAATTTTAATATTTTAAATTTTGATTTTAAAATCAGTTTATTACTTTTAAAGAATTGATTGATTTGTAACATTGATTACAAAACCATAATTAATATCAGATCAAACGTCAATGAATACGTAATTTCTTACCGACTATAAATCAAAATTTTTAGATGTCTTAAGTTACGGTTAAGTTAAAGTTAACGTTAAGTTAACGTTACCGACTATAAATCGGGCATTAGAACTACCAAAATCTGTAGTTTAAGCGTCCGCAAAAATTGATAAAGAGTTGTTTTCATATACATAATTATAAAAAAAGTCACCCGAAAAACGAAATAAAATATTGAGTTATCGTTACGTTTTACGTTATTGTAACGTAGTTTAATTTTTAAAACGTTATGAACGTAATTATTACTCATAACGCTATTTCATTTCGTTATTTCGTTTTTGCGTTACGTTACGAGTAACGTTTTGCAACACTGATATAAATCCATTATGTTGCAGAATTTAAATTATTCTAAGTAAACATTTTTCTTCCAAATTTTTAGTTTTGACTTTTTTTGGGAAAATCTGAATAACTAGTGCATCGTGCACCAAAATTCGTGTTTTTTAACTCAAAAGAAAGAATATTGACTATTAACTGTAGGCTTCAAGAAATAAAAATTATTTACAATCATTGTTTGTTCACAATTTTTGGCGTTGAATATGGAAAATTTAAAAAAAAACATAAATTTTTGATTTTTTTTCAAATTTTCGAGTGTAACTTCCAGAATCCTTGATGGATTTTTACAAAAAAATGCTCAAAACGTTTGTTAGTATTTTTACTATGCATTTGTATCATTAGTATATTAAATATGTTTGTTTTGTAAAATATGCGATCCAAAAACATGTTTGTTCAAAGAAAAAATTGGTTTTCCGCAAGGAAGAGCGAAACAAGAGCTAACCTAAAAAAATTAATATGATATCCGTGTTCAGCAGATCAAAATCTATAAGAAAAGTTGGGTTTTATTTAGGGAGATTTTTCTTGTAAACTAGTGATAATATAATTGTCAGTTTGTTATATTCTGTCAATTCCGTTACCAACCACATGGTAACGGACTTGACTGGTAACGGACTTGACATTAACACTAAAACATTAAAAAAAGCAAGATCTGCAAAAAATAATTATTAGCAAAAAATAGAATCATCTTTAAAACCTATCCAATAAATAATATCAAACTGAAAAAGTATAAAAAATACTACGTTAGTTTAAAAAATAATGGTAACAGACTTGACAATGAATAAAAATAGCAGCCTTGAAGAAATCCTATTCTTAACACTAGTACTGCAATTCTTCTAGACCGAAGAATACAAAAATGGCTAAAAAAGATGCTTGACTAGTTTAGTAATAACTCTGTATATGTGCTGTCTTCTGGTGATAAAAATTTGAACTATTTGTTGTCAAATTAATTACATGGTAACGGTCCGTTACCATGTAATTAATTTGACAACAAATAGTTCAAATTTTTATCACCAGAAGACAGCACATATACAGAGTTATTACTAAACTAGTCAAGCATCTTTTTTAGCCATTTTTGTATTCTTCGGTCTAGAAGAATTGCAGTACTAGTGTTAAGAATAGGATTTCTTCAAGGCTGCTATTTTTATTCATTGTCAAGTCTGTTACCATTATTTTTTAAACTAACGTAGTATTTTTTATACTTTTTCAGTTTGATATTATTTATTGGATAGGTTTTAAAGATGATTCTATTTTTTGCTAATAATTATTTTTTGCAGATCTTGCTTTTTTTAATGTTTTAGTGTTAATGTCAAGTCCGTTACCAGTCAAGTCCGTTACCATGTGGTTGGTAACGGAATTGACAGAATATAACAAACTGACAATTATATTATCACTAGTTTACAAGAAAAATCTCCCTAAATAAAACCCAACTTTTCTTATAGATTTTGATCTGCTGAACACGGATATCATATTAATTTTTTTAGGTTAGCTCTTGTTTCGCTCTTCCTTGCGGAAAACCAATTTTTTCTTTGAACAAACATGTTTTTGGATCGCATATTTTACAAAACAAACATATTTAATATACTAATGATACAAATGCATAGTAAAAATACTAACAAACGTTTTGAGCATTTTTTTGTAAAAATCCATCAAGGATTCTGGAAGTTACACTCGAAAATTTGAAAAAAAATCAAAAATTTATGTTTTTTTTTAAATTTTCCATATTCAACGCCAAAAATTGTGAACAAACAATGATTGTAAATAATTTTTATTTCTTGAAGCCTACAGTTAATAGTCAATATTCTTTCTTTTGAGTTAAAAAACACGAATTTTGGTGCACGATGCACTAGTTATTCAGATTTTCCCAAAAAAAGTCAAAACTAAAAATTTGGAAGAAAAATGTTTACTTAGAATAATTTAAATTCTGCAACATAATGGATTTATATCAGTGTTGCAAAACGTTACTCGTAACGTAACGCAAAAACGAAATAACGAAATGAAATAGCGTTATGAGTAATAATTACGTTCATAACGTTTTAAAAATTAAACTACGTTACAATAACGTAAAACGTAACGATAACTCAATATTTTATTTCGTTTTTCGGGTGACTTTTTTTATAATTATGTATATGAAAACAACTCTTTATCAATTTTTGCGGACGCTTAAACTACAGATTTTGGTAGTTCTAATGCCCGATTTATAGTCGGTAACGTTAACTTAACGTTAACTTTAACTTAACCGTAACTTAAGACATCTAAAAATTTTGATTTATAGTCGGTAAGAAATTACGTATTCATTGACGTTTGATCTGATATTAATTATGGTTTTGTAATCAATGTTACAAATCAATCAATTCTTTAAAAGTAATAAACTGATTTTAAAATCAAAATTTAAAATATTAAAATTCGAAACATATGTACATTTGATACAAAATTTAAAAATAAAAAAATTTATTTTCATATTAATTTTCTGCTAATATTTGGCTTTAAAGTCGCTCTTTTTATATCCTTTGCATTTTTTAAAAAATAAAATTTTATTTTTATGGACACTTGCAATTAAATATTACTTTTCTTCAGTGTTTATACCAAACGTCAAAAATCCTTAACAAAATGTTTAAGATAGAATGAAATGAACTTTACGTTAAGTTAACGTTAAGTTTGCGTTAACGACTATAAATGCTCTAGTGCATTTTCATACATTTGTACTTTACGTTAAGTTTAAGTTACCGACTATAAATCGGGCATAAAATGTTGTACAATTTTAAGTTTATTTTAAATAATTTCAAGTCTGTAGTAGCCGTTTTGCATCACAGGTATTTTGAATAATTTTAAGAAAGAATATTTTTATGCTGGCCGAGAAATCAATCTGAAGATCTATTAAAAGCAACTCTAATAGTTATAAACAAACTATCAGATTAGTGAAAACTCCTGATAAGATTGCTTAGTTTTGGTAAAAATTAATTATTTTTAATATGAAATGATTTCAAAATATTCGTCGGAGTGACGT